>JASTWL010000465.1:0-142784 GCA_035220575.1 Temnothorax rugatulus | reverse complement strand
AAGGTACGCACTCGGTCAGAGGGTAAGGCGACGGGTGCCCGGAAGTTATGACTAAGCTCGTTCCCGGGGACCCGCGGAACGCCAGTGCAGGCCCGGGGTTTAGTGGGTAGGCTGCGCGTGTCGCACACCTGCGGCACGCGTAGAATCCCACACTCCCCTCGTCCTCTCCCCGGAGACAAGGGGGTCTTCCCTTCGGGGGCTACTGGGCAAACCAGGCTCTATACGGGTCTGGGATCCCAGTAGTGGAAGATTTCCCCCGCGTTACAAAAAAGGAGGAAAAAAGAAGGTGTAGGCTGTGCGAGAGGAAAGAGGAAACATGGGAGCAAATTTGATCACGGGAGCGAACAAGCGAATATAAAAATAAGGACAGGGCGTGCGAGACGTTGTGTGTGTGTGTGTGTGTGGGTGTGTGTGTGTGTGTAGGCGAAAAGTAAGAATAAGCAAAAAGGAATTGTAAGATTGTACAGGGCTGGGTACGTCCCTACAAAACGCCCTCTTAGATCCCTTTAGGGTAATAAAGTATCCTACCTATCTATCTATCTATCTATCTATATCTACTATCCCTCTACACTTATGTATCATGAAATAACCATTAAACCTTTTACATTCCCTACAGTAATCATTTTATGTAGTCATAATTTGTGAATAACGATCGCGCTACTTACTACAATGAGAAATCGATTCAACTCACGACGGTTTCGTTAATATTAACAGTAAAGAACTGAAATTACAATACAATGTTAATATGGCATAAAAGCACATAATAGTGTGATTGCGAGCAAGTATCTTTATTCCTTCTATTTTTTCTGACTTCTGCGGCGTAAATCCCCGTGCGGCATAAATACCGGTTTACCCTATATAGATATGTGTAAACATGTGAGAGATATATATATATATATATATATATATATATATATATATATCTATGTCTAAAGATAGTTTTGACGACAATTTCTGTTATAACTTGGTAGTTTTGACGACATTTGGCAGTTTTCGCGACTGTCGTCAAAACTGCTTTTATATGTATTTTTACATATATTTGTAGGTGTCAAAACTGCCAACAGATAAAAGATGTCGAAATTGTCATTTATCATTCATTTTAAGGTATAACTGTTAGTACAAGTCAATCCGTTCTAACACAAAACTTAAAAAATATAAATAATTAACCTGAAAAAACTTACATGTATAGATATGTCTAAAGATAGTTTTGCCCTTATATTTTACTAAAAATGTTAATGTACATTTGCTTTTCTAGAGAATAGCACATTATATTTCTCTTTCTAAAATTTTTTCTAGTTTCAAATAAAATACAGAAATGTATAATATGGCTTTGACTGTATAATGAGCTTTTCTGTTATCTGTATTAGCTTCATTATACTACACATGCCTATAGAGTATAAAATAGAGTACAAATCATTTTAACGATGAGTTATATTAAAATTATTTAAATACAAAGTATATTTTGGCAACAATAATTATTGACTGTATTTCATGTTGCATCGAGTCATTATAATAATCTTTATATTCTAACAATACAATATACATTATGAAATCTATTATTTCAGGTGTCATTTGAATAAACTGAACTACTAGAAGAAATCTTTTCTCACTACATGTCACTTTTTACAGTTTTCCAATCGGATAACGTAAATATTGTTCAAGAAAGATTGCTTCATTTCCTGACTAGAAATAATTTAAAATACAGCAAAATCTTGAACATGGTAGAACTTGTTGTTTAAAAGATTCACAAGGATGCTGTTAAACGTGATAATCGCTCTCGATTTGAAAGCAACACTCTAGGTGTCAAAACTGCCTTTATATTCATTTTTTATATACACTGTTGTCAAAACTGCCAATAGATAGAAAATGTCGTCGAAATTGTTATTTATCACTCATTTTAAGGCTAACTGTTAGCGCAAGAAAATTATACAATTTAACACAAAACTTAAAAAATAATAATAATAAATCTAAAAAAACTAACATATATGTAGGATGTCCAAAGGTAGTTTTTGCCAGTATATTTTACTGAAAATATTAATGTACATTTGCTTTTAGAGAATAGCACATCATATTCCTCTTTCTAAAATTTTGTCTAGTTTTTGGATAAAATACAGAAATGTATAATATGGCGATTTTAACTCATTTTTCTTGTTATCTGTACTGGTTTTATCAACTACATACCTATCATATTATTATATAAAACCCGACTGTTTGTTTGTCCGTCCGTCCGTCCGTCCGTCCGTCTGTCCGCGAACTACTCATTCGTTAGTGGACCGAATTTTATCAAGGGTACATGAAATAGGGGTAGAATTTCCGGGGAGTGCCATAAAGTGTATAGTTTTTCGTTACCGATTTTCTGGAAATCGATTTTTTTAATTTTTTAATTTTTCGGGAAATAATCGACTGAATTTTAAAGAATTGTATATGAAACAGGGTAGAATTTTGTGGGGAATGCTATAAAGTGTATAATTTTTTGTTACCGATCATTTTAGAAATCGGTTACAAAATTTTTCAAATTTTTCGGAAATTAATTGACTGAATCTTAAAGAAAAATAAAATAGGGGTAGAAAAAACTAAAGAATGTAATAGAATTATCGATTTTCTGGAAACCGATTTTTCTAATTTTTCTAATTTTTAAGTCTGTCTGTCTGTCTGACCGCGAACTATTCATTAATCGCTCGAGATCAATTTCTGGAAACCAATTTTTTTTTTTTTTTTTTTTAATTTTCCGTCCATCCTCTCTCTCTCTCTCTCTCTCTCTCTCTCTCTGTCTCTCTCTCACTCTCTTAAATTTGAAAAATTAGAAAAACCGCCCCGAGGACCGTGAATATAATGATAATGGAAATTAAAGGTAATATTTAAAAAAGACCATGATAAAGATGGTACATCGTAAGGATTGAAATTGAAAAGTAAAGGTAAGTAAATATAATTATATAAATTTGAAAGTAAAATCTTTTCTAAAAAAGGCATGGATAGTTTATTGTTGCCTCTTTTCCCGCGATGCCGATTGGTTCTCTCACTGCGCTTACTTCATTTGCAACTGTCATCATATATTTTGACAGTTGTGTGTAATGTTCATCATATATATTTTGACAGTTGTGTGTAATGTTAAAGCTAAATAGCGCGCGCGTAGCGCGCGTCTGTAGTGTCTAGTAATTTAAAAAAAAGATGAGGAAAGCTAAATCGAATTGAAGTGATTAATTTATCAATTTTGACATATAATATGTGAAAGCAGCAACTTCATAACATGACACAGACAAATGATACAGACACTACGCGGCGCATCGTCGTATATTTTTCGCATATTAAGATTCGACATCGACCTCTATATTTAGGGGAGCGACATCATTCTTTGGTTTACCCTTGAAACTTGGTGACATTTATGAGTATATGTTCGGCTCAGAAGTTCGAGCGGAAACTTCGAATCGAACATATACTCATAAATGACACCAAGTTTCAAGTTAATCAGTTTCTCACATTCTATATAGATAAGTTGATGATTTCAATCAATATATGATATAAATTTTTCCCCGAGAAGTCGTTTATCTTAAAGGAGTTCCATAAGGAATCGGGTTTAAAAATAAGGAATTAAAAAAATCGGTTTCCAGAAAAGCGGTAACAATACGAATATGAACTGTCTGACCGCGAACTATTCATTAATCGCTCGCGGTCAATTTCTGGAAACCAATTTTTTTTTTTTTTTTTAATTTTTCGGGAAATAATCGATCGAATTTTAAAGAATTGTATATGAAATGTACATGCTCGATTTGCTCAAGTGACATCATTAATCGCTCGCGGTCAATCAAGATAAGTTGCTGCCTTCACATATTATATGTCATCGATCAAAGACAAATCGCAAGGAAAGAGGAGAGAGAAGAAAAAGAATATTCATAGATATAAGAAAGAGAAAGAGAAAGAAAGAGAGAGAGAGAAAGATAGGGAAAGAGGGAAGAGAGAGAGAGAGAGAGAGAGAGAGAGAGAGAGAGAGAGAGAGAGAGAGAGAGAGAGAGAGAGAAAGACAAAGAAAAAAGGTATGTATTTTAAATATCAAATTCAAATATCAAATATCAAAAGAAAGAATTCTGTTATATATATATTGCGTTACAACTTATTTATAAAATTTTCAATATACAAATTTTATAAATTTTATAGCAACATAGTCTTTCCGTTTCTAATGAAAAAGAAGGATATTCGCACATCATTTTATATAATAGTATGAAAGAGAGAGAGAAAGAGAAAGAGTTTATCTAGACAACTTATTTATAAAATTTTTAATATATAAATTTTATAAATTTTATAGCAACATATAAATTGCGCAACATATAGATCGATTTATCGTTGTCTGATTTATAAATTTTTAATGGTATTTTTTTATAGTATGACTAATCATGTTTTTTTGCTTTAACAGATATTTTATCTTACAAAAAAATTTATTTTATCTAAGAGGATATTCGCACATTATAAGAAAGAGAGAGAAAGAGAAAAAGAGAGAAAGAGAGAAAGAGAGACAATTTTTCCCGGTTCTATTTATTTAATAAGGTAACTTATGGAATAGCGAGGTAAGTGAGATTTTAACATAAGGTGAATCTTCTTACGAAAAAAGACAATTTTTTTATTTTTTATTAATAAATAAAACGTAAGTTTATAACAATTAATTTACTGGCATTTTTGGAATTTCATTAAATTTGGAAATTTTTTCAAAAATTTATTTTAAAATAAAAATTAAAAGTTTAAATTAAGTGATAAAATATATAAATTCAAAATATTATTTTAAAAAAAGACAGATGTCGGGAAGTAATTAAAATATTTACCGATTTGTCAGTAATTGATAAATTGATCAGGATATATGTACAGATACGAATGTGTACATTTAAAAAAAATATATGTATAAACTGAATTATTAACATATATCATACTTCATACTATTATATATTATCATCATCATCATCTACTATTATATAAAACCCGACTGTTTGTCCGTCAATCCGTTCGTCCGTCCGTCCGTCGGTCTATTATATATATACGTTTGTCCGTCTGTTATATATATATATATTGTGTTATTTGGTGGATTTGAGAAAAATGTCTAGAAAGAGAAGAAAAGGAAATTTGTCTAGAGTGAGTTCGGAGGGCAAGCGTAAACGACAGCAGCGAGAAAGTGAGAGTACGGAGGAAAGAAGAGAGAGATTAGAAAATGATGTAGAGAGACATGCACAGCAAAGACGACGACAGCGAGAAAATGAGAGTACGGAAGAAAGGAGGGAGAAATTAAAAAATGATGCAAAGAGACATGTACAGCAAAGGGTGTTAGAAACTGATGAGGCAAGGACACAACGTTTAGAAGGCGATGCTCAGAAACATGCTCAGAGGAGAAACGATGAAAATGAGGAAGCAAGAAGAAAACGAGTAGAAGCTGTTTCTCAAAGACGTGCACAAAGGCATGCTGAGAGAATACACCAAGAAAGAAACTTGAATTATCATGTTGCTCTTATTGTAAAAGAGGAGGAAATTAAAGTAAAAGTTCACAAATTAGGTCCAATGAATGTGATATGTAATTTTTGCAAATCATTAAACTTTGAATGTGAAAAGGAAAATAAGGGAATATTCACATATTGTTGTCAAAAAGTGAAATGTATAATATGGCGATTTTAACTCATTTTTCTGTTATCTGTACTGGTTTTATCAACTACATACCTATACAGTATAAAGTAGGGTACAAATTGTTTTCACGGTGAGTCATATTAAGAATATTTACATACTAAAGCTAAATATTTTTGCAGGTATTGCTTACTACATTTAACTATTTGTTAATAATCTGAGATTGTAGTTTATTTATTTATAGCAACGTTCTTAGTAACATTTTAATAAATAATTAGCTTTTTTTTTCAGTGCTACAACAGATTATTTTATTGTGACAAATAACATATCTCTGTGTCTGTGCAATATACACCAGTACTGAAAAAGACATGCATTGACTAATTTTAAATATGAACATTATTTGTTGTTTACTAAAGTCTTATAATAAGGTATGTTTAGTAGCTGTTAGTTGTACATACTACTGCTAATAATATTTCGACTAAAATTATTCTGTAAACATTTTTATAATGTGTTTAATTTAGATTACTAAATGTCAGTTCTACCTTTACAAGAGCTAAAAGCAAGGTATCCTATCCACAATAATTACAAAGCAGGTCTTTAACTGACATGAGATATCAAGAGAAAGTCCATTTACAATCGATATTCTGTTAAGCGAGAGTCCATTATTATTGTTTCCGTTTTTAGAATCTAGTGAAATGTTATGGAATTGTCTGTGACTAATTCAGTTGCTGTGTTTATCAAAGAATGTGCTTTTAGTCTCCACACATGTTTGCAGAATGCATAAAATATTTATATTTCTAGTCAGGTAATACTTGTGTGTGTGTGTGTGTGTGTGTGTGTGTGTGTGTGTGTGTATGTGTGTATGTATACGTTAAAATAATCTTTAACGTTTTATTCATAAAATACAGTGTAATGTATTATCTACATCGTGGTATTTAAATAATGCATGTCGCGCATGTTATCAGCATAATCTCACAAATACATAAATCAATTAGTAAAATTTGATAAAATTTAGCTTACAAAGGGTTGTGACGTGACAATCGTCGCGTCCCTGGCCCGGATGGTAGCTCGGCCGAGGGAGACGTCAAGGGTGGTGCCTCCGCCCGGGGCGGGCGGGGCATTAGCGTTAGATTTAGGTTAACGGGATTGCGAGACTTACAGGTGCGGAGCAGATGGCCGAAAGGATTGTTGTACCGACGTAAAGTCGCACCGAGGGAGTCGGCGAACGACCAGCTGGGAACGTGTCGAGGACGGACGGCCGGCGGACGGGTCGCGCGGGGGCCCGCAGCCGGTGCCGCGTAACGCCTGTCAGGGAGGACGCTGGCCCGCCACACGGAATGACGACCCGCACACGGAGGGACCGGAGAGGGGGACGCCCCGACGGAGGTCCCCGTTGAAGGGTCATCCACCCCCGGAGTATGCCACCGGTCGACGAGCCAGGGCCTGGCCAGCCCGACCGTCGAGCAACCAATCCCGGAGTCGCGGCCTGGACCGCCGGACCCGGCGCCATTTTGGGCACTACCGCAAGCGGGTGGAGGCAGGCGCGAGGGCGCCGTAGTAGGCGCAGCGTCGAGTAGGGCGCAGCACCCGCCAAGAGAGACAGGGCGTGCGGCACCGGCGCGCAGGAGCGCCACCGCGGGCCCAGCGTGATTCCCCCGAACCAGAAGTTCGTCACTGTCGCGCGGGCCGTCGTACAGAGAGGTGCCATTCAACCCCCTGACGAGACTACCTGTTGCCGGAGCGGACCTAATTGTAAGGCCACTGCACAAGCACCGCAAGTAAGGTCGAAGCAATACCGAGGTCCTCCCGGGAGTCGCGTTGTACCGCGGAAGCATGTGATCGCTTAAATATCCCGAAAAGAATACCGCGGGAGGACTCGGCCGGAAAAGTGCGTATTCGCCCGTCTCGGGAGTTCGGGTGCGCGGCCGCCGGCAGTCAACGCATTTAATGGTCGTGTCGTCGGGTTAATTATCGCTTTGTGAGTTAATTGTCGTATCGTCGGGACCCGTCAAGGGCCGTATCGTGGAGACTCGGAGTATGGGAGCGGCGAAATGCGCTTCGCGTGATTGAGCGGTTTTGGGCGAGGTGTTCTCTGTACGGGCCGGACACCGTATCATCGCGGGGCCGTAGGGGATCCGCGTGATCGCGTCGTGGCGTGCGGGACACCGTCGCGTTTTGTGTGTTGCGGACCTCGCGAGGCGTAAATCGCGGGGTCATTTCAGGGCTCGTGGAATCCAGGATCCGCGGTCAGCGGGACTCGCGGGATCCGAGGGATTCGCGGCCATTTCGGGACTGCGAGATCGCGCTGAGTGTTGAAAGCGTAATGTATCGCGAATTGTAATCGTGTCCGCGGCTAATCTTCGTCGAGTTGTGAAATATACTTCGGGTTATGTGCGCGTTCGTAAGTCTGTTGCGTCGAGGGGAAATTCGAGTTATGTGTGCGTGAATCGTAAGTCTGTTGCGTTGAGGGGTAATTAATAGTTGTCGGTACCGCGCGATTCAGGGAGGGACTTGTCGTAATCTAAAAGTGTGTCAGTACCGAGACACGCGGGGTGGGACTCGTTGTATAGCAGAAATTAAGAGAGGAAGCTCCTAGAGCTCCTCAATCCGAAATCGCGATCGCGGCGGGAGCTACTGCGCCGCCATTATACACTGCGTTATTCTACATTCTATTAAACATTCTATTAAACATTCTTCTGTTATATCTATGGTGTACTAATTGCGCTACGCTCCCTCTCCTCCTATATCGGACTCACGCCTGAGGTGATAACGAATCAGGATTTCGTGTATCGTGGTGCGAGGAATCGCACCTGGCGCCCATATTACGTTTGGTGAAAAGGATTCGGTCGAGCTACTATCGGCTGTAAATTAATAGAGCCCTTCGGGAACGTTGGCCCTTTGATAATAAAATGACGGCGCGCTCCTTCTCGGCCGGCGAGACCGAGCGGACATCGTCGTCGTCATAAATTATCTGTGTGTATATAATACATAACATTGCTTTTCAACAGAGATAGGTTAAAACATATATTTCACTCCGATTCGTATATATCTACAATGGAACATAACATGACATTCAACAAATATTCTTTTACGATAAAGAACTGGTTTTCGAAAACCTCTAAAAAGGCTACACTAATATACGTAGATACTCCCATATTACACAGGATTCTAATACAAGATGCAATCATGAATTCTTGATTAAAAAACTCGTTTTCGCATTATAAGTAAATTCTCTTCTGGATACCTGGAAACATTTGGTTGCTTGCTCTATAAATTACTACGGATACAAAGAATATTATGTTGCTCTCAGCTTCTTTAAATATGAAATTGATATTCAATAATCTTAATTATAAAAGCATTACATTAGAATTGCCCATAGTGATTAATTTTAATACAAATGTTATCAAAATTATAGTATCTATACCTTATTAAGATTTAATAAACAGAAAATAATCTTTAGATTAAAAATTGGCGTCTTACACTATAGATGCATCTCTTTTACAACTGATGCATATCATAATCTTGTATTAATAAAATGTATTTAGATGCAGAAAATAACACATACTCAAAATAGTAATATACCTGATTACTTATAGACATGGAATTTAAAAGACCAAAAATCCGTTATCAACTTTAATATACATCTATATATATAAGTCACGTCGTCTGTCTGTATGTACGCGAACTACTTCCACATTTATGGGCCGATTCTCTCGAAATTGGTACCAAAATGTTGCAAATTTTTCGGGGATGAAAATGTCGCGGCTACGCCCCCACCCCTTTTTTCTTCCACATTATGGGCCGATTCTCTCGACATTGGTACCAAATGTTGCAAATTTTTCGGGGATGAAATGTCGCGGCTTTTTTGGTTTTACGCCCCCCCCCCCCCCCCCACCCACCCACGCACGCAACATACGCACCTACGCGCATATACACGTCTCTCCTCTCTCTCTCCTCTCTCTCTCTCTCTCTCTCTCTCCCGAGATTTTATAAATTAAAGAATTAAAAAAATGTATGAAAGCTAATAATATAGCGGGTAAGCGGTGGGTATTTAGGAGTAAAAAAATTTTTATAAGTAAATAACAAATCTATATATGCCAAGTAAATATTTATAATGTTTGTAATTTGTATTTAAATCTGTACTTAAAGCAACCAAAAGAGAAAATGTTAAAGTTAAGATAATAAAATATAAACTTCAACTCGACATAATTGAAAAAATTCTCTTATATGCAGATTTAAATGAAAAATTATTTATGTATATATATAGATAGATATTTTTATATTTTTTGAATTATATCAATCTGTATATATATCATATATATATATACAGATAGATCTATATCTATATATAGATCTATAGTTTCCTAGCTTTGAGGCCCACGCGCTAGCTTTGAGGCCCGCGCGAAGCGCGGGCCGAAAAGCTAGTATAAAGATATTTGAAAAGACGATACAGCAGATAGGAGTTAAATATTATTATACTTTTTAAGTAATTTACTTGTAATGCAAGTAATGTAGCATTTTGGATGTTTATATTTGTATTTTCTGATACATATATGAACTGAATAGCAACATAAACATTTAATTAATCTTCTATGATACATAGGCTCGTATTTATAGTTTTCTCTTATCTTAAAACCGTCTTAAATAACGTCTTAAGATGCTAATACGCTTTTGATTGGTTTATAACATCTTAAGATTGTGCTTAAGAGACGGTCTTAAATATAAGATCTAACTATAAATACATGCCAATGACAGTACAGAATCATTGTTTCTTTAGTTTACAAAGAAATTCAACAAATATACGTTGATGATTTTGTCACATATCACGCGATTCCAATAGTGGAAACACTAATGGTGAATTTTATGGGATGAAATCATAAATGCTTATTAATAAAATTTCTGTGTCAATTGAAGAAGCAATGATTCTATACTGTCAATATGCATAAATGAAGATTGAATGTATGTTTATGTTGCTATTCGGTCCATGCACGTATAAAAAAATAGAATTTTTCATATGAATACCTTTTAGGCTGCATACTGAATTACCTGCATCACAAATTACTTATAAAGTATAATAATATACAATTCCTATCAACTAAATTGTCTTTACAAATACATTTATATGTATATTAAAGCTGATTATAAATTTTTATCTTTTAAATTCCATTTATATGTAATCAGGTACATTACTATTTTGAGCATGTGTTATTTGCTACATCTAAATACATCTTATTAATAGAAAAGTATGCATCAGTTGTAAAAGAGATGCATCTATAGTGTAACAAGCCGACTTTTAATCTGAAGATTATTTGCTATGTATAGTAAATCTTAATAAAATATATATATTATAGTTTTGATGACACTTGTATTAAAATTAATCTGTGTGAGCAATTCTAACGTAATGCTTTTATAATTGAGATTATTGAAAATCAATTTCATATTTGAAGAAGCTGAGAGTAACACATTCTGTACATCCGTAATTTGCAAAGCAAGCTACCAAATGTTTCCACGCCTCAGAAGAGAGTGCATTTATATATATAATGCACGAGATTTTTAATTTAGAATTCGTAATTGTATCCTGTATTAGAATCCTGTGGAATGTTATGGGAGTATACACGTATATCCGTGTAGCCTTTGGATGTTTTAAAAAACTAGGCCTTTGTCCTGAAAGGATATTTGTTGAATGTCATTTGTGTTCTATTGCAGACATATACGAATCGGAGTAAATATGTATATATACAAGTCGGAGTGAAACATATGTTTTAACATGTCTCTATCGGAAAGCAATATTATGTATTATATGAATACATATAGATATTAAAAAAGTGTAAGCTTAATTTTATCAAATTTTATTAACAAGTTTATGTATTTATAAAATATGCTGATAACATGTGCGACACATATATTATTTAAATACCGCGATGTAGATAATACATTATACTGCATCCCGTGAATGCAGTAAACAACACTTATACACAACATAATGTATTTTATTATACATATATGAAGAAGAGTAATTTACGTCAAATTATTAAGATGAGCAACATATCTCTTATTGTCGAAAGTACACTCAGTTATAACACCACTTTGTCTAAAAGAAATAAATATTTCAAAATTTTATTATCGGTTTGAGACTGTAAAAAAAAATAAGTTACTGAAATATGAACAATGTGAGATAAGGAAATATGTCGTGACAAACGATTTTATGACGCGTATTGTTATATAAATTTGTTACTCTGATTTTCACTTGGTGTACGTACATAATTAATACTTACATAATACGATGACAGATTTCCTAACCTTACATAATGCCATAGTTTTTTGAGTTAATCATTGTTTGTGCAATCTTGAACACAAATTTAAATTCTTCGTATTTTGTCTGAAGAAAAGCTATAATTTGCTGTCAATTCGATTACACGTTACGAGACTCTGATAGCGAAGATACTTTAAGATAAAATCTCGCTTAAAAGAGGCCCGTTTCATGTACATCGATATCTACGAATTGCCGCAACATTAAATTTTACGACGTTCCAGATTCGTAACCTCTTAATAATGAGCACATGGATGTAAAAGTATTTCCCTTTATGCACTTTATTCAACAAGCACAATATTCACAGAAATATACATACGTTACAACACTTACTAGCGTTTACTGACACAACGTAGCTGTTTCACGTTAAAAGATAACACTGCTTGTTAGGTTTTATATTTACATATAATTATATTTATATAAAATATTCAAAAAATTTCAATGAGTGAAGTAACCTGTTTCGTAGTCCGTGGTCAAGATTACAGGTTATATTAAATGTTTACGAATGCCGGGGAGCAGGTTTCGATCAATCGCGTTGCTTGATTCGACCCGTTAAGGTGAAATTTCATGGGCAGTGAAAAGCAGCAGCAGATCGTACTGATTGGCTACAAAGAGTGATCTGTTGCTCTTTTTCACTGCCCATGAAATTTGACCTTTACGGTTACAGTTAAAGGCCTCCACACGCACATTTCCGTAACAGTAACAGTAAGGTTTCAACCAATCGCGTTGCTCGATTCGGCCGGTTACGGTCACGGACGGCCGAATTGAGCAACGCGGTCGGTCGAAACCATAAGCCGGTATTCATAGTCGAATTTTATATTTAAGACCGTCTTAAGTACGATCTTAAAGTGTTATGAACCAATCACAGAGCCGTATTAGCATCTTAAGACAATACTTAAAACAGTCTTGAAATAAGATCCGACTATGAATACGGGCCTTACTGTTACTGTTACGGAAATGTGTGTGTGGAGCCTTTAAGTCCCGGAAACGCACTTTTCCGTAACAGTAACAGTAAGGATTCGACCAATTGCGTTGTTCGATTCGGGAACGTACGTGAACATACGGCCGTACATACGTTCCCGAATCGAGCAACGCGATTGGTTGAAACTTTACTGTTACTGTTACGTAAATGTGCGTGTGGAGGCCTTTAACCGTTACCGTAAAAGTGAAATTTCATGGGCAGTGAAAAGCAGCAGCAGATCGTACTGATTGGCTATAAAATAGAGAAGTTCTAGAAACTCGAGAACTTCTCTATTTTGTAGCCAATCCGAACGATCTGCTGCTTCTTTTCACTGCCCATGAAATTTTACCTTAACAGGTCAAATCAAGCAACGCGATTGATTGAAACCTGCTCCCCGGCATTCGTAAACATTTAACATAACCTGTAATCTTGACCACGGGCTACGAAACTTAAGTTACTTCACTCATTGAAATTTTTTGAATATTTTATATAAATATAATTACATGTAAATGTAAAACCTAACAAGCAGTGTTATCTTTTAACGTGAAACAGCTACGTTGTGTCAGTAAACGCTAATAAGTGTTGTAACGTATGTATATTTCTGTGAATACTGTTCTTGTTGAATAAAGTGCATAAAGGAAAATGCTTTTACATTCATGTGCTCATTATTAAGAGGTTACGAATCTGGAACGTCGTAAAATTTAATGTTGCAGCAATTCATAGATATCGATGTACATGAAACGGGCCTCTTTTAAGCGAGATTTTATCTTCAAGTATCTTCGCTATCAGAGTCTCGTAACGTGTAATCGAATTGACAGCAAATTATAGCTTTTCTCCAGACAAAATACGAAGAATTTAAATTTGTGTTCAAGATTGCAAAAACAATAATAAACTAAAAAAACTATGGCATTATGTAAGATTGGTCGAAACCTTACTGTTACTGTTACGGAAAAGTGTGTCTGGAGGCTTTTACACACAAAATGCATAACGTAACATAAGTATAGCATAAGACCGCTGGACCAATGAGCACCCAGCATAAAGTTGCCATATTAATTTACATAAGATGCTCATTGGTCCAGCGGTCTTATGCTATGCAGTCTTATTAATCATGATTGGCCTAGTTTATACCGATCACTTGATACGCGTATTAAATAGTAAATAACTAATAAATAAATCTGATTATTGGCTGATCAGTTCAAATATACTATTTGATACGCGTATCAAGAGATCGGTGTAAACTAGGCCTTTAACTTTAATTTGTATGGCCTTTTTTACACCGACCTGTTTGGTACGCGTATCAAGTACTATATTCGTATCAAATCCGTATAAAGTCTCTGTTTACACCGGTATAACCTGAGATTTGATACGGATTTGATATGGATATAGTACTTAGTACCATAGTGAAGCTTCCACCATGGCTGTAATGGAATATAATGTCATTCTGTAAACATATTTTGACAGTAAGGCCGGTATTCATAGTCGGATCTTATTTTAACATCGTCTTAAGTATAATGTCTTAAGATGACAATACGGTAAGATGACATTTCATTGGCTGGATGGAGTCTTAAGACTATGATTGACCAGATTTAAGACAATCTCAAATATAAGATCCGACTAGAGTATACCAGCCTAAGGCCGGTATTCATAGTCAGATCTTATATTTAAAATCGTCTTAAGTACGATCTTAAGATGTTATGAACCAATCACAGAGCCGTATTAACATCTTAAGATATTACTTAAGACAATCTTGAAATAAGATCCGACTATGAATACCGGCCTATGAACATGCTACATATGTACATACAATAAATCACAGTATATACTGTGTACATACTTTGGATAAAATTATTAGGTACTTTCATACCCTGCGTTCGTTTTTTCTGTTTTCTCCCGCTGGGACCAAAAATAGTATAGTGTACGTGGCGTAAACTATACCATTTTTGGTCCCAGCGGGAGAAAACAGAGAAAACGAACGCAGGGATAATCATTATGCTGTATCTATACTGAATCTAATACCAGGAAAGACTTATATTGTTTAAAAGTTGTTACTACAAAGTTCATTTAGAGCAGGCCTGCCCAACTTCGGCTCCGCGAAATTATTTCGAAGAAAAACGATGACAATTGTCTTACTCCATCCCCTCTCCATCTCACTCCGCGAGAGGATGGAGAGGGGAAGTATCGCGGCTCCGGAGCCGAAGTTGGGCAGGCCTGATTCAGAGCCTAAAGCTAGTCTAGGTAACATTGCCTAGCTTGCTAGTATTTTAAACATAGTTTATTGAATCTTTAATTTAAATCGTGTAATTAATAATTTTGGTCAATAATATATCTATAAATACATATAGTTTTAGGAAACGCAACAACGTAAGTTATGGTGGAAAATCGAATATATCGTCTCTTCTTTGTGGCGTGCTTTGTGGATTGCTTTACTTTCAGACTAGAAATTAATTTAAAATATAACATTTCTTAGAATTCTTGTTGTTACGAGTTTCTGAAGTATTGTCTCAAAATACTTATAGAAATCACTTTAAAATCTTGGACGGAGAAAGAATTAACAAATCGCATTTGAACAATTCAGCCAATTGACCAATGCGATTTGTCAATTCTTTCTCCGTTCAGAGTATCGGAGCTAACATGGTAGACACAAAGTTTTAGAGATGTTCGCTTTCATTTTATAAGCAACACGCCGCGAGATTCTTATTGATGCTATTCGCTCTCATTTCGAAAGCAACACGTCACAAGAATCTAAAGCCTTGTGACTATGATGCTAGAAATCGTTTCGAGATCTCGTACAGAGAAGGAATTGATCAATCGCATTTGAACAATTCGGCCTATTGATCAATGCGATTGGCCACTTCTTTCTCCGTCCGAGAGCTCGGAGCGATTTCTAGTGTCGTGGACACAGGGCTTTAGATGTTTTCGCTAAAGACAGTTTTTGACGACAGTTTTTGTACCATGCAGTGTCATTGGGAGCTTTGTTATTCATATTGAATGCGAAGAAAGACAGAACGACACCTGTGCCGACTTGTGTCGCTTGCTGGAAAGATCCCATAGTAGCCTCGAAATAAATACATTCGAGTGTACTAGCCTCGAGGCTATAATGTGTAAACTCATTCACTTCTTTGTAATTTTTAAATAAAATAGAAATAATAAAAAAATGGCAGTTTCAACGACATCTCTTACCTATTGGCAGATTTTTTTTACAGCGTATATAAAAAAAATATATAAAGGCAGTTTTGATGTATCAGTTTATAAAAAAATTTATAAAGGCAGAGAGTGAGAGAGAGATTTGACTACTGTAAAGCAAACTTTGTAATGCCCGTTCTAGACCTGAGGATGATCCTACTTGTGGCTCATCCTCCTTTCTATAGTGTACGTGACATAAACTATACATAAACTATAGATTTTTACCCGTCTACACTAGAGCCACAAGTAGGATCATCCTCAGGTCTAGAACGGGCATTACAAAGTTTGCGTTACAGTAGTCAAATCTCTCTCTCTCTCTCTCTCTCTCTCTCTCTCTCTCTCTCTCTCTGCCTTTATAAATTTTTTTATAAACTGATACGTCAAAACTGCCTTTATATATTTTTTTTATATACGCTGTGGTCGAATCTGCCAATAGGTAAGAGATGTAGTTGAAACTGCCATTTTGTAATTATTTCTATTTGACTTGAAAATTACAGAGTAAATAAATTTACGCATTGTAGCCTCGAGGCTAGTACACTCGAATGTATTTACATCGAGGCTACTATGACTGCATGGTACATAAATTGTCGTCAAAACTGTCCTTAGCGAAAACATCTAAAGCCCTGTGTCCACGATACTAGAAATCGCTTCGAGCTCTCGGACGGAGAAAGAAGTGGTCAATCGCATTGATCAATAGGCCGAATTGTTCAAATGCGATTGATCAATTTCTTCTGTACGAGATCTCGGAACGATTTTTAGCATCGTGGACACAAGGCTTTAGATTCTCGCGACGTGTTGCTTTTGAAATGAAAGCGAACATCTCTAAAGCCTTGTGACTATGGTGCTAGAAATCGCTTCGAGATCCCAGATAAAGAAGGAATTGATCAACTGCATTGGTCAATTAATCGAATTGTTCAAATATGTTAATTATTCCTCCGTCCGAGATCTCGAAGCGATTTCTAGCATATTGCACACAAGACTTAAGATTCTCGCGGCGTTGCATTCCGAACAAGAGCGAAAAGCATCTCTAAGATTCTCAATGTGCTTGCTTTCAAAACGAAAGCGAAGACCACCTTAAAAATTCTCGCGGAATGTTGCTTTCGAAATGTGAAAGAGAACATCCCTAAAACCTTGTGTCTACGATGTTAGCAATAGCTCCGATATTCCGAACGGAGAAAGAATTAACCAATCATATTGGTCAATTGGCCGAATTGTTCAAATGTAAATTATTAATTCTTTCTCCGTCCAAGATCTCGAAACGATTTCTAGTATCGTGGTCACAAGGCTTTAGAATCTCGCGACGTTTTGCTTTTGAAATGCCTCTTTAGCCTGGTGTCCACGATGCTAGAAATCACTCCGAGATTCCGGAAGTAGAAAGAATTAAACAATCGCATTGGTCAATTGGTCGAATTGTTCAAATGTGATTTTTGTTAATTCTTTCTCCGTCCGAAATCTCAGAGAGATTTCTAGTGTTGTGGACACAAGGCTTTAGAGGATGTGTTCGATATGGATAGTTTTGACGACAGTTTCTGTATCGTGCGGTTATAGTAGCTACGATATAAATGTATTCAATTGTACTCGCCTCGAGGCTACAATGCGTAAACGTTATTCACTTCTTTGTAATTTTCAAGTAAAATAGAAATAATTACAAAATGGCAGTTTCAACTATATCTCTTACCTATTGGCAGATTCGACCACAGTATATATAAAAGAAATATATATAAGCAGAAATAAGCAATCCCTTTCAACAAAGGAGAATGCCCAAAACCATAGAGGAGAAATGGCTTTCGGCGTTCATCAATTGCATTGGTGCCGTCGGATAGATCTCGCCTAGTAGATAAAAAATTGTAATGGTCATAACTCAATTGGTGCATAAGGTAGTCCTAACTTGTGCCAGGAGCCTGGTTACTCACTCCTGACGCTGGTATCCCCGATACAGCTGGTTTAATGCGTGGATTATCCGCTATGACGACATCAGTTTTTACCGAAAGCACTTTGTCAGACTCAGATATAGTTCAGAGATATTTCTTGAGTCTGTTGTCTGCCGTCACCACGAAGAGGTGCATATAATCCACTTGTGTAGCAACATTTTCGTATTTGCTCTGTAACTCACGACCTCATGCACCAATCGTGTTATGACTATTACAACTTTTGTTTTTTACTAGGCGAGATTTATCCAACGACATCCATGCCATTGATGGACGTCGACAGCTAGTTTTAGGCATTCTCATTTGTATTAAAGTCGTCAAATCTCTCTCTCTCCCCCCTCTCTCTCTCTCTCTTTCTCTCTGTCTTTATACATTTTTTTATTACTTGTACGTGTCAAAACTGCATATATATATTTTTTTAATATACTGTGGTCAAATCTGCCAATAGGCAAGAGATGTAGTTGAAACTGCCATTTTGTAATTATTTCTATTTTACTTGAAAATTACAGAGAAATAAGTAAGTTTACGCAGATTAGGGCGGCAGTGTGGTCTAGTGGTAGAGCGCCAGACTCGTAATTTGAGGAACCAGGTTCGAGTCCACTAGACCCATGTAAGTATGGAATGTTTTTCCGAGAGCTGCGCCCCTCCGTGCAAGATAGGCTCTTGTGCGGAGAAAACTGGGCTCCGTCTTTCGGAAAGAGACGTTAAGCCGTTGGTCCAAAGGGTTAAAGTGAGAGGAGAAGGATAGGATTGGTAGTAGTTTGCGAACCCTACGGGGATATGCAATAAATTACGAATTTTACAGGAAATAAGTTTACGCATTGTAGCCTCGAGGCTAGTACACTTGAATGTATTTACATCGAGGCTACTATGATTTCATGATACAGAAACTGTCGTCAAAACTGTCCTTAGCGAACACATCCTCTAAAGCCTTGTGCACGACACTAGAAATCGCTCCGAGATCCGAGAACGTAGAAAGAATTGACAAATCGCATTGGTCAATTAGCGGAATTGTTCAAATGTGATTTATTAATTTTTTCTCCGTCCGAGATTTCGGAACGATTTCTAGCATTGTCACAAGGCTTAAGAAACTCGTAACACCAAGAATTCTGAGAAATGTTATGTTTCAAATTAATTTCTAATCAGGAAGTAAAGCAATTCTTCTTAAACAAAGTTTGCGTTACAGTAGCCAAATATATATGTGTATCTCTGCCTTTATAAATTTTTTTATATACTGATACGTGACAAAGCTGTTTTTATATTTTTTTATATACACTGTGGTCAAAACTGGTCAATTAGCCGAATTGTTCAAATGTGATTTGTTAATTCTTTCTCCGTCTAAGATCTCGAAACGATTTCTAGCATGCTGGACACGAGGCTTAAGAAACAACAAGAATTCTGAGAAATTTTATATTTTAAATTAATATCTAGTCAGAAAGTAAAGCAAAATGTAGTCGGCAAAACTCTCTCTCTCTCTCTCTCTCTCTCTCTCTCTCTCTCTCTCTCTCTCTCTCTCTCTCTCTCTTTCTGCCTTTATAAATTGTTGTTATACTTTGTGTCATACTGCCTGTACACATATTTTTTATATACACTGCGGTCGAACCTGCCAATAGTTAAGAAATTTCGTGGAAACTGCCATTTTATGCTTATTTCCATTTTACTTAAAAATTACAAAGAATAAATAATTTTATACATATTAGCCTCGAGGTCAGTACGTCTCAATGTTCACATAATATGTATTAGTATTTTGAGTAAGAAAATTTGCCAAAACTGCCTTTCGACATATTCATGTATATTGTAGATTTTTAGATTTACTATTTTTATTTTTTGGTCTTTGCATTAGATTGTATGATTAACTTGCATTACTAATTATGCCTGAAATTGTATGATAAATGACAATTTGACGATATCTTTTATCTATTGGCAGTTTTGACATCAATGTACATAAAATGGATATAGAGGCAGTTTTGACAACAAATGTAAAACGTGTAAAGGAAGTTTTGACAACAGTCGTCAAAACTGCTTTTATACAACTTTTTAATATGTATCTAGGTGTCAAAACTGCCTTTATATATATTTTTTATATACATTGTTGTCGAAACTGCCAATAGACAATAGATGTCGTCCAAACTGCCACTTTGTGCTTATTATTATTTTAATTGAAAACTATGAAGAAGTATATAAAATGGTTTATGCATAGTAGTCTGGAGGTGAGTACAGTTGAATGTATGCAGAGTACAGACATTGTCGTCAAAACTGCCTTCTGACATACATATATATATATATATATATATATATATATATATATATATATGTTATGGTCAAAGCCTGAAACGCGGGCATTCCTAGGATTGACTGGTCAATTCTGGGGAATGACCAAGCGTCTTGGTCAAAGCCCGAAATAAGTTTTGCGTTTCGGCTTTTGATTAGTCATCCTAGGAATAACTAATACGGCTGGTCAAAGTTAGAAACTAAGAAAAATCACTTCGGACTTTGACTAGTCAATCCTAGGTGTGGCTTAATTCGGACTGTGTGACTGTTAACAAATAAAGTCAAGATTTTTTTTACTAAATTAAGTTCTTATTGTTAACATAATGTAGCTTTTTATTTACTTTACGCTTGTACATAGTTTTTTTCTTTTTAAGTTTAAAAATGTAGCTTTGGTAAAATATTTTATAAACATAACATCTTAGAAAGTACTTATATTTAGTGTATGGTAATTCTTTACAATAGGGCCCTTTCCAAATTTTGATATTTTCTTGCGGCTCTCTTGGTAAAAACTTTTGTTGTGACTCCGACAGTGATAATCAGTTCAAAAATAAGAACCATGCTTTCCTAATATCGCAACAGCAAGAAGTTATCATAAGAAGATTTTCGAATGCTGCAGATGGAGTAAAAGTGAACATTCTGAAAACTAAGACCGCTTAGTGAAGCGGTCACCTGTTCCTGGTGTGAATCCGGCTAAACAGTCCTCTAGTCTTGCCTTAGCTGGTCAGACAACGCTTGGTCTCGCCTCAACCGGCTGGACCGTCCCTCAGTCTTGTCTTAACTGGTCGGACAACGCTTGGTCTTACTTTAACTAGTCGGAAAATGCTTGAATTTTTAATTTTGGTAGCAGATTCGTAACCAGTGGTCCAGGAAACTCCCGAGTAATCATTCTCATGCCCATTCGAGCATCCTTACGGAACATAGGAAGGTGCCGTTGCGGTTTTGGTCGCCATCTTGAATTTTAGAATTTTCACTTCAGTTTCGTAATCAACGACCTCAAAAACCATCCCATCAATAGTTTTAGAGCTTCTTTGATTGATCGTGTGGCATACGGAAAGTCGTTTGCTGATTTTTTCTTGTTTTCTCCGATTACCATCTCGACACCTTGATAGCCATCTTGAATTCTCAAAAAGGCCACACAGTAAAAGAAACTACATATCATTACCTACAATTTGAGCCTCATTGACCTCAATCGACACAAATTTTGAGCAGAGGGGGGTGTCCGGTTGTCTCGACACGATTTTTTCAAAGGCAATTTTCAACAATTAATTAAAATTTTTAAGCAAATTCAATGGTACACATTTAAAGAGTATTCCTTCAGGTACAAAATTGCTTAAGGAAGTTTTGCTGTATGTCGCTTAGTTTTGCCCCCAGGAAAGGGAAAGTGATGCAAAGACAAATTTTCAAATTGAAAAATGCCGAGGTAAAAAAACTTGGCGCTCCTTCCTAAATTATGTTTATTCAATCAAAAATCTTAGTACTAATGTTTAATTTTTAATGTTTAAATTTTGAAGGCTAGCAGCGCCAAGTTTTTTTACAAAGAAAATTAATTTTATTTTAATTAAATATTTGTATTTTATACTGTTACTTCTTCAATTATTTGTGATTAAAATAATTTTAAGAAGAATTAAGAAGCTATTACCACTTGGATTGGAACAGGAAGATCCTTGAATTAGAACACAAAGATATATACCACTTGGGTTTTATTTTTTCAAAGTAGTTGTACAACAATTATTTTTCAAAGCAATATACATATTCTCTTTGCAATTGGCGCAATTTAAAGATTTCACATCTTTTTTTAATACATGTTTTTAATACACTTGGGTTGAGTTAGGTAACATAATTTTGTGATATAATTTTGTTAAGGAGAATTAAATAAAGCTACCACTTAGGTTGGCTTTTTGAATTTTATATAACTCGGGTTTCAAATGGTTGGCTGGGCCGCGGTGGTGCTCATTTTGCTGGTAAATGAGTACCCACAAAAAACTGCGTAATGCCGTATTGCATACCATCAGCAACTAAGCCAACAAGTCCAATCATCTAGCGTCACTTGTCGCGAACCCTGGGCAATGAGACTTCGGTCATAGCAGATAGATGATAGGCAAAAGGCGAAACTCTGGCGCCTAAAAGCGAGAGCAACCCAGCTAAGGGAAGGAAAACCCTGACAGAAAAGCAACAAAATTAAAATTAAAATAAAAATGACAGAACAAACACAAAAATTGATGTTTACGGTGCAGGGGCTGGATACCCCAGTGCAGGTCGGCGAGGGTGAACGAGTGGACTTCTCCCGATCTTTAACAAGTTACTGCTCAGTGTCCGAGGTAGGCAACCAGGCCCGGGTACAGAATGCTACTGGAAGGGAAAAATCTTTTAGTCCCCCAATACTCGACCATAAAGACTCCTGGTCGCAGGGAGAGAATAGTATAAGAGGAAAACTGGTTCTACTTGATGATTCGGAGGTCGTAAATATCATGAAAAAGAAGCCTGACTTTCTAGCTCATGTTCTGACAGTGGTGATACAACTTTTCATACTGATGAAGATGAATTCACCTCACCTCAAACTAAAAACGCTGAGAAAACCGAAGGGCAATACGACTGGATTGTGCAGAACAAAAGGAGTAAAAAAAGAAAAGCCTCAGGCTCGCCTGAGATTACACCGCCTAGTGTCTCAAGACCTGACAGTACTAAGCAAACCGTAAGTCAGCGAATACCATTTAGAAAAGAAATAGTTTCCCCACCCATTTACACTACTATTGAGACTGATATCAAACAGTTCACAGAGGCATTAAAGGCCAGTAAGTTTGAAGGAAGATTTACTACTCTTCCAAATAAACAGATTAAAATCAACTGTCAAAACAGCGATGAATATCGCAAGATTACAGAAAAATTGGAAAGTGAAAGAAAAATGGGGGCAAACATTGAATGGTATTCGTTTTCAGATAAGAACGCTAGTCCATTTAAGATGATGGCACGGGGACTTGATCCAGAAACTGATGAGAAAATCATTTGTCAGTGATCTAAAAGAAAAATCTTTTCAAATTCGGTCAGCGACAAATATCCTTAAGACTGAGGTAAAAAACGATCCCAAGGATGAAAATAAAAAATACAAATCCCAAACCAAACTCAGATTGTTCATGCTAACCTTTGAGAACACTGAAATCAATAGAAAAGGTATATAGCATTAAAACTATTGCATACCAAATGGTTAAAATAGAGGCTATTCGTAAAAATACAATGCGAATAGTTCAAGGTAAAAATTGTCAAGGATATAATCATGTGCGCAGCAGCTGCCATAGAAATCCTCGATGTGTTAAGTGTGCTGGCGGACACCCTACTGACAGGTGTAATGCACACTCTAAAACAATTCCCAAATCTGCCAACTGTGGAGAAGAACATACTGCAAACTACAGAGGGTGCATTGTTGCAAAAGAACTGCAGAAACGCAGAAATGTAGCTGTTAGTATGAAGAAACAAGGCGTATCTTGCAAACTCCTAGAAAAGCAGGCCCCGGAAAAGGAATCGATTGAAGAAAATATCAAATCGGATCAACCTAAATATTCATATGCCGAAAAAGTCTTACATGGAAATCCCAGTGCTGATAAGAATATTCAGTCTCAAACTTCTACAGAAACCGACCCCATGTGGCAGCCCTGGAGAAGTTGACGAATAGAATAGAACAACAAGAAATATTCAATAAAATGAAATTCGATATGATCGAGAAAGTGCTCGTTGAGAATACAAAGAAGTAATGGCAGGATCTATACGTATTTGTACATGGAACGCCAATGGCCTAAACCAACGCAAAACTGAATTGGAAATCTTTCTGGAAATTCAAAAGATGTATGTTTAATATCAGAGACTCATTTCACAAAAGAATCAAATTTTAAAATTCATGGCTTTAAAACTTATCACACTTGCCACCCCTCAAACAGTGCCAGAGGTGGAGCGGCAGTCATAATTTGTGAAAACATTAAACACCATGAAGAACCGAAATTCTCCAGTGATAGCATTCAGGCAGCTGCGGTCGCTATGCAATCTAAACGATATAAATTTATAATCTCAGCAGTATATTGTCCGCCGAGATACAATATCAAACAAGATGAGTATATCAAATTTTTTCGCACCTTGGGTAACTCATTCATTGCTGGCGGAGATTACAATGCTAAACATAAGCACTGAAGTAGCAGATTCACTCTGCTCAAAGGTAAAGAATTCCTTCAAGCTGGTAGAATGCTGAATTGCGAATTTCCATCTAATGGAAGCCCTAGCTACTGGCCCACAGATCCTAGCAAACATCCGGATGTCATCGACTTCTTTGTTATCAGAGGACTATCAATAAACTATAATAATTGATACTTGTTACGACCTTAGCTCTGATTATACTCCGGTCATATTGACGCTTAGCGACTCAGTAACAACTAAAGACCCACTACCCTTTCTTACAAATAATGAGACAGACTGGGATGGCTTTAGAGACTATCTCGAAAAAAAAAACCATCAATCTTGAAGTTTCACTTAAAACTAATATCCAGCTTGAAAATGATTCAAAACTGTTTATAGAGCAACTACAGAAAGCAGCAAAAAAGAATTTGCCTGTACTGAAAAGTGCAACATTTAGAAAAAAACTTTTTAATGGAAGTAAAAGAACTGGTAAGAGAAAAAAGGAAAACGC
Organism: Temnothorax rugatulus; assembly: GCA_035220575.1. Taxonomy (NCBI): domain Eukaryota; kingdom Metazoa; phylum Arthropoda; class Insecta; order Hymenoptera; family Formicidae; genus Temnothorax; species Temnothorax rugatulus. Next base: position 117,867 of record JASTWL010000465.1, on the reverse strand, counting down.
GACGAAAATGGCAAAAGTCACGATCCCAAGCATAAAACACTATACAATAGGCTAAATCAGCAATTAAAACAGCTTATTTTTGAGATAAAAAATGAAAGCATTCATGAATTTGTACAAGGACTTTCTGCTAAGAAAGATACAAATTACTCCTTGTAGAAGGTAACTAAACGTTTAAAGAGGAAGACAATAGACACCCCACCTAGAAAACATGACGGATCCTGGGCAAAAAGCAATAAAGAAAAAGCAGATCTGTACGCCGATCATCTGGAGAACGTGTTCCAACCTAACCCTGGTCTTGCAGCTGAGTGAGGTTGTGAAAGAATTCAATTGTCTTAATAAAAAAAAGACTCCAGGTTTTGATTTAGGTTAATGCTCAAATACTAAAAGAGATGCCGTTTAAACAGATCAAGAAGTTGACCCACCTCTTTAATGCGGTGTTGCGGCAGAGATTTGTACCAAGGCAATGGAAGACTGCCGAAGTTATCATGTTGTTAAAACCGGGAAAATCATCAGAAGAAATCATATCGTATAGACCCAGTTCTCTGCTACCAGTGGTATCTAAAATATTTGAGAAGCTATTAATGAAGCGCTTAAAGCCCATCGTTGAGGAAAGATGTCTCGTTCCCAATCATCAATTTAGATTCAGAAACAAACATTCTACAATTGATCAAGTCCATCGAATAATTGATAACATTGAAAAAGCTTTTGAAGAAGAGAAAGTATGTTGTGCCATCTTCTTGGATGTAGCCCAGGCATTTGACAAAGTCTGGCACAAAGGCCTGCAGTATAAATTGGAAAAAACGCTCCTAAAATTATTTAGTGACCTCTTGAGATCTTATATTCAAAATAGATGCTTTCGAGTTCGCTATCAAGATGCCTACTCGCTTTCGTACAATATCAGCAGGTGTACCATAGGGAAGTGTATTGGGGCCCATCCTGTATCTGCTCTACACCGCTGATATTCCTAAAAGTCCAGGAGTTCAAATCGCAACTTTTGCAGATGACACAGCAATTTCGGCGACTAGCAAGGATATCACTATTGCAACGGCTAAGCTACAAAGCACCATTGACAAGGTTGTAGATTGGATTGGTCGATGGCATATCAAGATCAATGAAACAAAGTCCTAGCATATCAACTTTACTCTGAAGAAAGAAGACCCCTTGCCGATGTGGCAAATAGCCTTGCCAGGCTAATGCCCAACCTGGGGGGGGGGGGGGGGGAGCGGACGTGCTCGCCGGCTCTACGCGAACACGGTGCACGCCGTGGCGTTATATGGCGCCCCTGTGTGGGCCAAAGCGGCGGAGGGCTCCACGCGCATCAAGGCACACTTGCGCCGAATTCAGCGCGTGGTAGCCCTAAGGGCGTCACGAGCGTATCGCACCGTGTCGCACGCGGCCGCAACGGTCCTGGCCGGGCTACCACCCCTGGTGCTCGCAGCCCGTCAACACGCCAACGTTTACCAGGGCGTGAGAAGGCTGCGAGCAAACAATCCGGGGGTGACCAAAATCCCGGACAGGATCCGTAGAGCACTTAGAGCCCAGGAAAAAACGGTTTTCTTGGATGCCTGGAAGGATTATCTGTCCAACCCGGCCTTGTCGGGCAGGAGGACCGTCGATGCTGTCCAACCTAACCTTGAGGAATGGTTAGAATGCAGGAGGAGACGCGGGTTGACGTACCATGCGGTGCAGGTATTGACGGGCCATGGGTGCTTCGGCTCGTACTTGCAACGCATAGGGAAGGAAGCCACTACCAAGTGCCACCATTGCAACGAGGAAACGGACACGGCTGAGCACACGCTGGCACATTGTCCAGCGTGGGCTCAACAACGCCGTGTCCTTACAGACACCATAGGGCAGGATCTCTCCCACCCGGCCGTTGTGGCAGCAATGGTCGGGAGGGAGGAGAATTGGAAGGCGTTCGTTTCCTTCTGCGGCAGTGTAATGTCGCAGAAGGAGGCGAGCGAGAGGATCAGGAGGGGGGAAGTACGTCTCCCTCCGACCGACAGAGAGGAGGAGGGAGGAGAGGAATGGACACCGAGGCGACCACTAAGAGTGTCGCCGCCGCCAGAAGAGTGGCGGGGACGACTACGACCTCACAACGGTGCCCCGGATGTGGCCCCACGTGGGACACAATAGGAGGGGACGAAGGGGGACGGGCTCCGATGACTAGAGAGGATCCCGCCTCCCGCCTCCCTACCGGGAGCTTCGGCTTCCTGACTTTCTGTAGTCAGTTAATGTCCGCCAAAGAGGAGACGGAGAGGGTCCGTCGGGGGATAGTTCTTCCCCCGGCTTAAACGGACCCTCTCCGAAATGCGATATCTGTGGGCCCTTCGCCCACTCCGGGGACACTAATCCCCGATCTACAAGCCGCGCATAATAGCGTGGTGGTGCGGTTCAGCACCCCTATGCCCCTCTCCCGACGGGGAGGGGATATGGGGGAAGGGAGACTGGCGTCCTGGCCGGGAATCCGGGTCGTCGGTCATCCCGAAAGCTTGGGAGGGGTGGCGAGGTGGGTAGTGTCCACACCCTGCCACAATTAGATCAAGGCTCGTCAGAGAGCCCTAGAGCCCCCCGGCTCTGAGGCGAAGGCCAAGATAGGCCATGGCACTGGGGGACACCCGGAAGTATTACTAGACATCGTTCCCGGGTGTTCCCCTATAGGTGCCCAGTTGGACACTCATGGGGTTTTAGTGGGTAGGCTGCGTGCGTCGCACTCGAGTGCGGCGTGCGTGGAATCCCGCACTCCCTCCCGTTCCTTCCCGGAGGGCGGCGGGGGGGGGGGTCTTCCCCTCTTCGGAGGGGTCACTGGATAAACCGGGCTTTGGCCCGGGATCCCAGTGATAGCAGATTTCCCCATGTAAGAAAAAAAAGACCCCTTGCCGATTACTATTAATCAACAAGTAGTTCCATACTCAAACACTGCGAAGTATCTTGAGATGACACTCGATGCAAAACTTCGCTGAAAGGGACACAAAAATCAAAAGAAAACAGCTGAATATAGTGAGAACTAAGATGGAGTGGCTGATTGGACGGAACTCCAAACTTTCAGTACACAATGTGACGTGACAAGTCGCGTCTGCTACCCGGACGGGCTCGGCCGAGGGGAAAATCGGAGGAGCTTCCTCGCTCGGACCGGGGGAAGGCAATTGCGCCGCTTCGGCGGATTTATTAACGAATATTTAGGATTATTTTAAGAGGATTGCCGGTTTGGTGACCGAATCGTATTGTAACGACCTTGAGTCGCTACGAAGGAAGAGACGGAGGACGCGCTCAAGGAGACAGCTTAGGGACATGGCCGTCGGTCGGGTCACGCTCGGACTTCCTCGTAAGCGCAACACCGAAGGCCACCGTACGCTAGGAGACCCCGAGCTCGGCCGCCGCAGAGGAAACTGAGAAACCCCGGGGGACGCCCTGACAAAGTCGAAACCAGGGTGCGACGACCCTGCGGCCGCTACCCCGAGAGGCCACCGGTAGACGTGGTCATGGCCCGACCAGCCTGGCCCACGTAACGCCGGTCATATAATCGCGGCCCGGATTATTTGAAGAGACCGCGGCCAAGGCGGGATTAGTACGAGCCGCGCCGCAGGATAGGCCGGCGCTGAGCGCTAAGGCCCGCGCGCTCGAATCGAGGAGAGCGCTGCGAGCCCGGTACTGCGCAGGCGGGAGGAACCGGCGTGATCGCGGCGGGCCATTGTCCTGCCACTGTCGTGCCGGACCGAGCGAGGTGAGCACCACGACTGCTGATCCGGACATCCTGCGAAGGACATCGTTTTCTGTAAAGTCACCACTCTGGCGTCCCCGTAAGTGAGGATTCGTTCGAGGCGAGGTCCCCGGTCGCGTAGTAGAGTACCTTCGACAGTATCTATCTGTTATCTGGAAAAAGAGCGCCCACGGTTACCTTGCGCTCTCCCTTATCTCGGAACGGGAATTGAGATTTACGAAGGGGCCCTGCCGAGGGCGAATCCTCCTAAAATTTGAGATCACGTACGCCCTCCCCGGGAACACCGTCATGGCCGACAGTCACATTGCGTTGTATGGTATTCGTGGTAAATGTTAGAGTCGCGATCGCGCATTTCGTGGTGCGAATTCGGGCGGTCAGTGAGATTGCGTTTCGCGAGTGGCAATGTGTCATTTTGGATGGCACTCGGTTTCGTGATTAATCCGTTTGTGTAAATGTAGATAGTAGAGTATTCGGTTTCACGAAGAAGTCATGAATATTGCGTCTAGCGTTGGGTGGGACCATGGAGTCGTCAGGATTGGCGCGGTGTCGTGGAATCACCGGGTTTCGCAGAAAATCTCGGGATTCGCGTGGCAAGCCGCGGAATCGTCCGCGATTCGGGTTGTTAGCGTTTAGAGATATCCGAGGCGAGGACGATCGTCTGCCAGTTCGGTATGGCGAGATCGCCCGCCGAATGTTAGGTATCGTTTGCGAGGACGACCGTCTATCGGCAGGGCCGGCACGGCGAGATTGCCCGCAGTTGAATCTTGTTGCGATCTGCGTATTTGAGTATTCGTGAGTATAATTGCGTTGTATGCTCGTTGCGTGCTATCCGGTATGTTGAGTATTTTGTGATTCGTGTTCGCGCGGAAGGCGGGGAGATAATGTTATTTCCGGGACCCCTCAATTTGATAAGTGTATTTGATAGATCTTTCGCTGAGAAAAAGAATGCCGCAAACCACAAAGCGCTACGATCCATAGTTTTTGAGATATCGATTTTTAAATGGGTAATTCTTTACAATAGAGCCTTTTCTGAATTTTCATATTTTCTTGCGGCTCTCTTGGTAAAAACCTTTGTTGTGACTCCGACAGTAATAACCAATCGGGGGAGCCCGAAAAATATGTATCCTATCTATTTTCTTACAAATTTTTTTCCTATTTCTATACCTATTTTTCTGAAATACCGGAACACACACACACATACACACACAACGCGCGAGCAACCAAGAGAGTCGCAAGATAATATCAAAATTAGGAAAAAGCCCTATTGTAAAGAATTACCCTTTTAAAAATCAATATCTCAAAAACTATGCATCGTAGCGCATTGTGATTAGCGGCATTCTTTTTCTCAGCGAAAGATCTATCAAATATACCTATCAAATTGAGTGGCCCCGGAAATAACGTTCTTGCCGAAGGCGGTGCGCCGCACTCGTACTCTTTCTTATATCTCTTCTCTTTTTGATTTCAAATATATTATACTTATTTTGTTAATTGGTGTATGATTGATTGCGCTACGCCACCTCTCCAAATATCCAGATAAAAGGAACTACGCCTTGAGGTATCGCGTTAAGTTAATTGCGCTAAGGTACGATGGTGCGAATATTCGCGTTTGGCGCCCATATTATTGCGCTCGGGAAAAACGGCTTATTTGAACGATTTGGTTATCTGGCAATTCTCTGCGGGCATCCGCCCGCGTTACCTGAAAATCTCTCAACTTAACTTAACGTTTTGTAAATCCGCGACTACCATCCTCCGGATAGCGAGACCGTAGGAAATAGCGTCGCAACAATAAACTACTATTGTACTGTAACGATCCGCCCCTAAATCAGCATCATCCCCGGCCACCAACCGCCGGATGCCGCCCGACCGATCCTCCGTCGGGCGAGGACAGGGCGCGGTGCGCCCACATTTTTTTAAAACATCTCCACAGGCACCGTGTGCGCGGCAAAACGCGGCACCGGTGCTCTCCTCGCGCGGCGCCGACAAACGCCGGAGAGAGCCGAGCAGAGATGCCAATTTCGAGCCTCTGCCCGCTGCCAGCACGTGTGGAGGGGAGCGCTCGGCCGGGTTCGGGCGGCTAGAAGAGCGCAGACATATATATCTCCGTCTCTTCTTCCCCGAGCGGCTCGAGCTGTAGCTATAGCTAACGCCAGCCGCGAGAATCGTGTACATACGTTACCGACTTGGCTCGCGCGTCTCTTCAGATGATAATAAAATATTAATGCGATGATAATACAGATGATAATAAAATATCCCTTCCCATTTTTAGGCCAGTTATTAAAGACAATCAATTCACTTTAATTACAAAAGTTTTCAAATTTTGATAGAATATTGGGTGAGTTGAAATAACAATAAATCTCATTTTGCAACCATCTCCGAGGTCCGGAACATGCTAAACATTGCAAAAAACGTTAATTTATTATAACTTTGTGAAAAAAATTGCAAAAGTCCTGCAAATCGATAGAATAACTTTTACAACTGCCCCGAACAGCTGTACCAATTTGCAACCTTCTATGATACACGCAACATATTTTTTTTTAAACCAATGATGGAACAATTGTTTATTTGGTCATAATTTTGCCAAAAAAATTGCAAAAGTTTTGCAAATTGGTTGCAAACGTTGAGATTATTTTTCGTCACAATTTGTTAAGTTTGCAACCTCGGACAAGGTCCGCAACCTTGAAAAATTAGCAACACATTATTATTTTGCACTTTTTACAAGCGTGAAAAAATTGCAAAAGTTTTGCAAATTTTACGGAGTGCTTCAAATGTCTTCCCCTATCCGAATATAAATTTGCAACCCTCTACTAGTTACGCAAATTGTTGCAACTTATTAATGACAAATTTTGTGTTACAAAATTAATGCAAAAGTGTTGCAAATCCAGGGAAACAAATTAAAATTGCATTTACGCATGATGTCGAATTTGTAACCTTCTATCTGTCACGCAAAATATTCAAAATTTCGAGCATAACATAAAAATCACTATAGTTATGAGAGTTTCCGTCTCTTACTGCCAGAAGGTCCAGGATTGTAAGAAACGTTCATCTCCACATTCTCAGGGAAAATTTCGTCTGTAAGTATCGGTTCTTGAAATAGGATATCAGATGCTTGGCATTCCTCGTCCAAAATATTTTTTTAAAGTACATTAGTATATTTTAATCTTAACCTGAGCTTAAATTGACCCTGTGGTTCTCTGAGGGTTAAAATTATTTCGTAATGTCTTATAGATTTGAGAAATTTGTATTTGCTTAACTGATACCTTTTTCTTTAACGTCGTCAATAGCTCCACTTTGTATATCTTTACCGCAAATAAAATAAACATTTTCGTTTTCCATAATTAATTTATAAGCACGATCGATGCTGTCAAACGATGCTGCTCGTGTAACGTTTTCTTACGTGAATAAGAAACAACAAGAAAGGTCAGAAATAAGTTGAAATGTGTACCGTTAAAATAGGAGAAATGATAAGAAAGTCCGCGTACTTTTCTATTGTCACGCATCACAACAACAGAAAACTAAAGCCTCATACACAGGTGCGAAGCAACCATCGGGCCTCGTAGTATTGAGCATGTAACGTATATATTTGATTTGAATATTTTGCGTGCCAGGTAGGAGGTTGCAAATCCGACATTATGTGTAAATGTATTTTAATTTGTTTCCCTGGATTGCAACACTTTTGTATTAATTTTTGGAACACAAAATTAGTCATTAATAAGTTGCAATAATTTGCGTAACTAGTAGAGGGTTGCAAATTTATCAATCGGATAGGGAAGACATTTGAAAGCACTCCGTAAAATTTGCAAAACTTTTGGCAATTTTTTTCACGCTTGTAAAAGTGCAAAATAATAATTGTTGCTAATTTTTCAATGTTGCGGACCTTGTCCGAGGTTGCAAACTGAACAGCTTGTGACGAAAAATAATCTCACAGTTTGCAACACAATTTGCAAAACTGTTGCAATTTTTTTGGCAAAATTACGACCAAATAAACAATTGTTCCATCATTGATTTAAAAAATATATATTGCGTGCAACATAGAAGGTTGCAAATTGGTACAGCTGTTCGGGGCAGTTGTAAAAGTTATTTCTATCGGTTTGCAGCACTTTTGCAATTTTTTCCTCCAAGTTACAAACAAAAACGTTATTACAATAAATTACAATAAGTTTTTACAATAAATTTCAATGTTGCGCGTCTCTAAATAGGTTGCAAATCTAACACATTGTGGAAAATATTACAATAGACATCGCTTTAAGTTTGCAGGACTTTTCTGCAATTTTTTTCGCAAAGTTATAATAAATTAACATTTTTTTTTGCAATGTTTAACATGTTCCGGACCTCGGGGATGGTTGCAAAATGAGATTTATTGTTATTTCAACTCACCCAATATTCCATCAAATTTGAAAACTTTTGTAATTAAAGTAAATTTTCGAATTTTAGTGTCTTTACTGACTGGCCTATCTAGGCGCGGGACACTATCGTGTTTCTTCATTTTATTGTACAATTAAAAGCATAAAGTTAATAAAAATAAAAATAAATTGTTAGTAAAATTTATCAATTAGATAAATTAATGAAATTATAATTTATTCTGTAGATAAGAGTGTGTGTGAAGCTAGCGTCCTCATTTTGCGGAAACTCACAAATTATTGAGAGTTTTGACTTCCTTTTCAATAGTTCTAGAGTTCCTGATAGTTTAAACAAATAGTTCTGGCCATTAAAGCCAAAAAACGCGTCAGTACAAACTGAGACGCTAGGTCACGCAGCGCTCTCACTTTGTCCTACACAAGTTCCACCACTGTATCTCATCAGATTTTGCGAGATCTATAGTTCTATAACAGTTCTATAAAGAGTTCTGCCATATAAAAGCAAAAAAATTAATTATAAGGTACTAAAAAAAATTACAATGTAACGAGTATACCGAGTTGAGACGCCAGTTGAAATCTCGGAGTTCCGGTTTATGTAAAATATTTTTCGAGTAGTTCTGAGCATATTCTAAAGCATTTTCTAAAGAGTTCCGAGGGTTAGAATCTTTGTATTATATTTTAAAAAATTAATATTAACCGAAAAGTAATCATGACGGAAAACGATGAGACGCCTGTGCGAAATCTCGGAGGTTCCGGTTTATATAAAATATTTTTCGTATAGTTCTAAGCATACTGAAGCAATTTCTAAAGAGTTCCGGGCATTGGCAATGTTGTATAATTTTTAAATAAATTAATAACGCACGAAAATTATAATAGAACTCACAGAACTGTCGAAATACGGCCAGCGTCTCACCTATTTTCGATAAATTCCTGACTTTCGAGCGTTATTAATTTATTTAAAAATTATACAACATTGCCAATGCCCGGAACTCTTTAGAAATTGCTTCAGTATGCTTAGAACTATACGAAAATATTTTATATAAGCCAGAATTCCGAGATTTCCTACAGCGTCTCACCCATATATCCGTAAATGCGTCTTTCTCGGGCGATAAAAATTATTTAAAAAATGATTAAATAATGCTTATCGCCAGAACTCTTTAGAAAATGTTAGACCACGTTCAGAACTACACGAAAATTATAACAGAACCTCACAGAACTGTCGAAATACGGCCAGCGTCTCACCTAATTTCGATAAATTCCTAACTTTCGAGCGTTATTAATTTATTTAAAAATTATACAACATTGCTAGTGCCGGGAACTCTTTAGAAAATGCTTCTATATGCTCAGAACTACTCGAAAAATATTTTAAATAAACCGGAACTCCGAGATTTCAACTGGCGTCTCAACTCGGTATACTCGTTACATTGTAATTTTTTTTTTTAGTACCTTATAATTAATTTTTTTGCTTTTATATGGCAGAACTCTTTATAGAACTGTTATAGAACTATAGATCTCGAAAATCTGATGAGATACAGTGGTGGAACTTGTGTAGGACAAAGTGAGACGCTGTGTGAACCTAGCGTCTCAGTTTGTACTGACGCGTTTTTTGGCTTTATGGCCAGAACTATTGTTTAAACTATCAGGAACTCTAGAACTATTGAAAAGGAAGTCAGAACTCTCAATAATTTGTGAGTTTCCGCAAAATGAGACGCTAGCTTCGCACACACTCTATCTACAGAATAAATTATAATTTCATTAATTTATCTAATTAATAAATTTTACTAACAATTTATTTTTATTTTATTAACTTTATGCTTTTAATTGTACAATAAAATGAAGAAACACGATAGTGTCCCGCGCCTAGAATGGGAAGGGATATTTTATTATCATCTGTATTATCATCGCATTAATATTTTATTATCATCTGAAGAGGACGCGCGAGCCAAGTCGGTAACGTATGTACACGATTCTCGCGGCTGGCGTTAGCATCATCCCCGGCCACCAACCGCCGGATGCCGCCCGACCGATCCTCCGTCGGGCGAGGACAGGGCGCGGTGCGCCCACATTTTTTTAAAACATCTCCACAGGCACCGTGTGCGCGGCAAAACGCGGCACCGGTGCTCTCCTCGCGCGGCGCCGACAAACGCCGGAGAGAGCCGAGTCGCGCCGAAGACCGGCCTCCCTCCCAACGGACCCGTCGCGCCAGGATATATAAGCCGGCGCTCCGGCAAGAAAAGACACTTCGTCTCCGCTCCAGCATTCCGCTGTTCCTGACGAAGACTACCGACCGCTTCCTAGGGCGACACACCAAACGAGGTTCAGAGCTCTGAGTCTCGACCGAGTGCTCTCGGGTGTCCCCGACCTCCTGCATACAAACTCCTGACGGCACGGCTACGCGGGGTCGAGCACGCTCGGCCTCGCAACGAGGGCTCTCGTTGCCACCAGCCCCAGGGCTCCACATCCTTAGATCGCGTAATCCTGATAGGCCGCGTTCTATGACCGCATGTAAATTCCGATTGTACATACCGCGTTCCGTTTGTAATACCGCGTCCGTTCCGTAACACCGCGCCGAGTGCACATGCACTATCTTCCGATTGTAAATACCGCGCTCCGACACTTTCTGTAAATGTCAAATTAAATACCGCGTTCCGTTTGTAATACCGCGTCCAATCCGTAACACCGCGCCGAGTGCACATGCACTATCTCCCGATTGTAAATACCGCGCTCCGACACTTTCTGTAAATGTCAAATTAAATAAACTTGTTTCGTGTGCATTGTAATCTGGCTATTGTCTCTGGGCCATCTATCGAACCCCTGATCCGGCGAGCTAGTCCGCGTTCGATCCATAAGATAGGCCGTTACAGTACAAACAAATTTTGAAACCCTTATGGACTTATGGGCTCCAATTGTGGGGCTGCAGTGCAAACTCAAACATTAAGATAATCCAAATCTTTCAAAACAAGGTGCTGCAAGGTATAGTCGATGCCCCGTGGTACTATCGCGATGTGGACATACACCGTGATCTAAAGATGAACACAATTGCAGAGGAAAGAACTGTCGCAGTTCAGAAGCATAAATGTCGTCTCCGTGATCATCTTAATCATCTGGCCTCGCGTCTCCTCCACACCACTAGAAACCTGAGACGACTCAATATAACTAAACCAACTGATCTGATGTTATAATATAATGAGTGTATTTATCTCCCCTCCCTTAAGAAAATTGTAAGGCTATACTAGGCTACACGCGACTCCAAGTTTTGTCAAAGTTATTACTTACCCCCTAAAGCAATATTTTAAAACGGTCTCTGACTGACTCAATTGTATTTTAAATTAAAAAAAAATATTAAAATATAATTTAGGCAATGAGAGCCGAGCGTGGTATTCAATTGCTAAGTTTTATTATATTAATATGTCAAGAGTACTGTTACGTCTAACCCCGGGATTAGGATAAGAAATTCTGGGAAGCAAAGGAAGGGCTAACCAGTGGGGTCGGGGTAAGGAAGGACGCAACTAGACGCTTAAAAATAATGCCCGCAGGTACACGCTCTGAGGCGCGTGGCGCGAGCCGAACGCACTTTCGATGACTCAGGAAGGATCAGATAGGACGCCTTCCGTGAGCGGTGCGATCGTCGGTCCTCTTTTAAGTCAGGGAATCTAATCCCTTTAACTTAGGATCGGACCTCGTACGATTTCGTGAGAGAGAATGAATAGTGGGTGAGGTCTTAAGAAAAATAAACGAGATGGAAATTTATATTTAATATAAAAACATTTATTATAAATTTAAGTTTAGTAAACCCAGTGAACACAGTTTCTAACAGTTTTATAACTGAGAAGTTACAAGTAATATTACGTCTGTTATATTCTGTACAACGTAACAATAATATAAGAGGTATTTATAAGTAATATTACCAGATTTACATGTAGAATACATATTGGATATATAAAAACTTCTATTAAGGTAATAATGCATAAAAAGATTTGTAATATTACGAAAATGTAATTTGTAAGACATAGGTGATATTACAAACGTTATTTGCAAAATACGTTAATGTTATATTAATTTTGTACACAGTGCGTACTTGTTCATCAGGGGTCGGAAAAAGGATCATAATCAAATTGAGTCATACGTACTATTTTTATCGCTGATTAGATGTAATAAGAATACAATTATGCTTTAAGGTTAGATAGCTCGCTCCCCGAACGCAGCCAGAAGTGGAAGTTCCCGTTTAGGCCGGACATTAAGAAATATTATATCATATATCCAATTCAAAATTTTAATTACTCTTTTTAAACTGAATTTGTTTCTTAAGATGATTTTTGGAAAATTATATATTTGCGCTGGTTATGACATATGTAGACTATATATAACACTTACATCAAATTAAGAAGTAGTCTACCGTGTAAGGCGGTTGGCTCATGATCCAGAGGTTCCGAGTTCGAATCCCACCAAGGTAAGTGTGTTTTTCAAATACAAGAAAATATTTATAATCATAGACTGCATCTTAAGAAACAAATTTAGTTATAAAATAGTAATAAAATTTCGAAATAAGTAATTTTTTTTATTTATTTCGGGTGAATATCGGAAATCAGTGTCCTCTAGTTCTCTAGTATTAAGAGGATACAATCTTAAGTCTAGTGTCTCATGGATATTCCTCTACCTTTTAAAAAATCTTCTTGAGACCATATTTCAGAGGAAAATCCTCTAACATTAAGCGGGAGCCACTAAACGACAGAATATTTTTTTTTGGGTGTTTCATTTAATTTAATTAATAATAACAAACAATATTTCTCATATGTAACGGTAATGAAACAAGCAATATAACATGTTATGTACATGAGTAGGAAATAATAATTAACCAGTAACTTACAGGAAATGCTTTTGTAATATTACTTGTTACATTTTATTTTGTTACAGCAACATAATATCAATATAACTGTGTTCACTGGGAACTGTTGATGTTACAAAAGGTGAGAAGTAGCCAGACTAAACGCGAGGTTGAAAACATTTAAGATGAAATTAAGTGTACAATGTATGTGTGAGGTGAATGTGTGTACTTCTCGCGGGTGTTACATAAGTGCGGGGGTGATCGGGCAAGATTTTTAAGGGGAAACCTATTTGAAAATGAACATCTTGCCCGCTATTATCACAATCAATCGGAACGAAGTTACATAACTTTAATTAAATATGTGTGCGGTGTGTGTGTGTGTATTCGAAACTACATTAAGGTATCAAAGGAAGATAAATAATATTTATGCTATTCTTAATCAAGGGTAACCACCTCGGGTTCGACTACTTCCTCGAGAACCACAACGGTCGAGGCGGTCGACGGGGTCAGGGATGATTCTCTGGAACCCGTGAGGGAGGAAGAATCGGGGCGAACCAGGGAATAGGAAGGTTCCAGGAGGGGGGAAAGGTCAGGCGTATCGAGGAGCAATAAGGGAGCGCGCGACAAAGAGGGCGAGAAGGCGGATTAGGAGGAGGCGGCGGCGTTGATGCCTCCGGAAGAGCTGGTGGAGGCAGCGGCGTGGCGAGTCGCGGAGGACCGGCGATGACTTGTTGCTGGGGGAATTCAACCTCCCTTCGCGCCCGCTTGTTCCGACGATTACACTCGTGCTTTGCGGCCCTTCGAGATTTCGTATGGGTGGGACCGCGCGAATCCACTACAAGTTAGTGGGTTGTTAATTGTTGAAATCCGTTAACCGCGGGGAAGTTGACTCAGGTTTGAAGGATTGAAATTAAAGGGAGAGGATCTGCTGACTGGCACCGTAAGGAGTAGTGAAGTGCCCTGAATGGTAGATCCTCGGAAATGAAACCTCTCACCTCTCATAATCCACCCTATCTCGCCTTCAAGAGGTGGTGCTGTTAACCCTCGTCGGAGCCAGGGTAAACAACCCCTGGGGAAGACGGGGGAACGAAAGAGAAGGGAACTGGCCTTCCAGGTTGGGGATTGGGCGCTAGGCTAACAACCTGCCCCGTAAAACTTAGTTGTTAAGAAACCAGAAGAGAGGCCTCGGACAGGACGGTCAAAACGGCAACGACTAGGCAAACGAAATATGGAAGTGAAGATGGGTACATGGAACGTGAGAAGTCTATGGGAGACGGCAGCTGTGAAGAGTCTGGCAGAAGTGATGAGTGAATGCAAAATACAGATCCTGGCAATGCAAGAAACAAGATGGAAGGGAAATAGTTGCATCAGAGTGGGGGATTACGATTTCTTCTGCAGTGGAGGACAGAGACTCTCCTTGGGAGTAGGCTTTGCCATACACAAAAACCTCCGCGACGAAATCCTGGAATTCAGACCGGTAAACGACAGAATTTGTCTTATTAGAATCAAAACCAGGTTTTTCAATCTGAGCCTGATTAATGCACATGCGGAAACAGAAGACAAAGAAGATTTTATAAAGGACTCCTTCTACAACACACTAGAAAGAGTGTATGACAGCATACCATCAAATGATCTAAAGATAGTTATGGGGGACTTAAATGCAAAGATTGGAAGAGAATCGGTATATAGGCCCACTATAGGCAAAGAAAGTCTACATGAGGAGTCAAATAACAATGGTACGCGTGTGATTGATTTTGCGACGAGTAAAAACATGGTGGTGGCGTCAACATGCTTCCCCAGGAAGGACATACACAAACAAACATGGAGATCGCCAGACGGATTAACACACAATCAGATAGATCACGTGCTAATAGAGAGAAGAGGGTTCTCTAGTATATTACAAGTGAGAACCTATAGAAAACCAAATATAGATTCAGATCATTTCCTGGTGGGTCTAAGATACCGATGTCGAGTTCTAAGTAAAAGAACGAAAGTATACACTAGATGCAGGAAATTCAAAATAGAGGGACTAAAAGACGATAACAAACTCGAGGCGTACCAAACCAAACTAGCTGAAGAGCTAAACAATGTTACAAGCGAAGAACAAACAATAGAAAACAACTGGAGGAATATACGAGACGCTATAAAGGGTACAGCGGAGGAAGTACTGGGATACCAGGAAAAGATGAGGAAGAATGAGTGGTACGATGAGGAATGCAAAGCGGTGATAGAGAAGAGAAACAAACTCAGAATGCATTGGCTGTCCCGACCAACGAGAAGAAGAGAAGCAGAATATAAGAACGCAAGAAGTGAAGCCAAGAAGATGTGCAGAAGGAAAAAACGCATCTTCAACAACGAGTATATTAAGCGAATGCAAGAGAACTTTCAAAGACAGGATACAAGGAAAGCATATAGAGAGTTGAACATACTCCGAAAAGGATTCAAACCATCCGCCGACATGTGTAGAGCCTCAAATGGAACCATAATTGTCGGAAAGGAAGAGGTAAATAATAGATGGAGGGAATTTTTCCAACAACTACTAAATAGAGGAAACACACAGGGAGAAGAACGACAGCCAGACCCACGCATGAGTGATACGACACGGAATGATGAAGACACACCCCCATCGATAAGAGAGATAAGAGAAATTATCAGCTCATTGAAAAACAATAAAGCCCCAGGGAAGGACAATATCCCTGCAGAATTGATAAAAAACGGGGGCGAAGCGATGGTTAAAGCTCTACATAAGATCATACAACAGATATGGGAAGAGGAAATTGTCCCGACAGAATGGGAAGAAGGAATCATATGCCCGATCCACAAGAAAGGAGATAAGTTTAACTGTAATAATTACCGTGGAATCACCTTACTAAACATAGCATATAAGATCTTTACCTCAGCTATTAAAAGACGGATGGAACCTTATACGGAGAAACTCATTGGAGAATACCAAGCAGGTTTCCGACAGAATAGATCGACGATAGACCAACTCTTCACGGTCAGACAAACTCTAAGGAAATGCTGGGAACATGGTATCGACGTATATCAATTGTTTATCGACTTTAAGCAAGCGTATGACAGCGTAGAAAGAGAAAGTCTATTATCCACAATGCTGGACCTGGGAATCCCAACGAAGTTAGTCAGACTAACAAAAGCAGCCTTAGACAAATCAAGGAGCATAATCAAAATCCAAGGGGATCTTGGAACAGAATTCGAAGTAGAACGGGGATTGAGACAAGGAGATGCATTGGCACCGATGTTGTTCAACCTAGTCCTGGAGGGAGTAATGCGAAGGGTTAAAGTGGATGCTAATGAAAACCTGAGCTATAAATCCAAACAAATAGCGGGATATGCAGACGATATTGACTGCCTTGCAAGAACAATAGCAGGAATCAAAGAAATCCTCAAAGAACTAGAGGAAGCAGCAAAAGGTGTTGGACTACGAATTAATGAGGACAAAACAAAAGTACTAGTGATATCTAGAAAAACGAGAGTAGTCGGTAAAAAAATCCCTTTTGGAGATTATAATTTTGAGGAGGTCAGCGAGTTCAAGTACCTAGGATCGGTATTAACCAATGACAATGATGAAACCAAAGAGGTGAAATCGAGGATCAAAGCAGCAAATAGTGCATATTATGCATTGCTACCTGCGATGAAATCCAGAGACGTGCATAGGAGTACGAAGATTATGCTATATAAAACATTAATACGTAGCGTCGTTACGTATGGATGTGAAACATGGGCAATTACGCACAATATGGCGGATAGCCTAGACGCCTTCGAACGAAAAATCCTGCGCAGAATCTACGGCCCGACACGCGAGGATGATGTATGGAGGATAAAATACAATCATGAACTGTACGAATTATATAGGACCCCCAGACTATCTAAGCACATAAGCATCATGCGACTTCAATGGGCCGGGCACGTGCAAAGGATGGAGAACACAAGGATGCCAAAGAAGATTCTAACAGAAAAATACATGGTGGCCGTCCAAGGGGGAGACCGAGGATGAGATGGGAGGATGGTGTGGATAGGGATGCAGAGTCACTGTTGGGTGAGAGGAATTGGAGGAGATATGCGACGGACCGGAAAGTTTGGAGGGCCAAACTTCAGGAGGCCTTGGCTCGAACTTGAGCTGTAGCGCCATTGGATTGGATTGGATTGGATCTGCTGACCTTCCTAGCAGTGAATGGAAAGGAGATTACTCCGAGCCTACCGATAAATCAGCTAACCCAGAAGTAACAGTAAAAGAGATTACTCCGAGCCTGCCGATAGATCAGCTAACCCAGAAGTAATAGTAAAAGAGATTACTCCGAGCCCGCCGATAAATCAGCTAACCCAGAAGTAATAGAAAACCAGATCACTCCGAGCCCGCCGATAAATCAGCTAACCCAGAAATAATAGAGGTGAAATGGTCAAAAGGACTTAGAGGAAGGGTTATAATCGAGAGACTTCCCAAATGCGTAAATGTAAAAGTGAATAAAAGGGTAAAAATAGAGACAAAAAGGGAAAGCGATATCAGTATGTGCGTAGAGGACTTACTTTTTGATGATGTGCTACGTTCGCTTTTGGATCTCTTTAGGCCCTGTAGATCGGCTCTCGTCGAAACTCTATGAGTTTAAGTTCGCGCACAGAATTTAACTTTAAAACTTAGGATCGGTTTGGAAAATGATATTGTTCGTGAAACGGAGGAGATGGGAAATTTGGTCTAAGAGATGAACCTGAGTAGATAGGAACTATCTGAAGAGAAGCTAAACTTTTTCTGCCTAGCGCCCCGCGATGTCGCGATTTATATAGGTGAGCTCAAAGGGTAGAGGGGGTGAATTTCGTAGTGGGATCTATCTGGTTTTCGGTTTTGGGAGTTTACGATTGGTGGGTTGTTTCATTTTTTTGTTCAAAAGGTTTCTTATTGGACGAGATGTTCTTAAGTTTTCCCTATTTTGGAAAGCTAGAGACGGTTATCGATTTTTCCGGCTCCTCATTGGTGAGTCCTTTCATAAGGCCCCACTGTCTTATTAGGAATGTAACTGATCGCTTCTTCCAGTGACTCAATTTTTTGTTGTCCCTGATTAGGGTTCTTTGCTTATCTGGCGATCCTGTCTTTATGTAGACAGGCGATGCATACCTTCACGTATGTCCCGTCTGTCAATATTTGTCGACTGGAAGGTCATGTCTAGGCAAATAGATAGTTTAGTAGAAAAAATGATAGAAAAAAAAGGAAAAGGAATGTGCAATGGTCAGGGCTCACTCGCCGATCAGTAACCGTCCGTGCCCAGTTTACTTAATCCTAATCTTAATGGCTATTTCGAACGCATTGGAATTTCCGAAAAAAAAAAGGGAAGTCGAATCGTCCGCTGGACGTAACAGTACAATTATATCACAATTAATATGTCAAAAGTACAATTATATCACGTACGTTTCGATCCTTTTTGGGGTCATCCTCAGCGCATTGTCTAAACATTAAAAAGCAACACCTATATCTAACAAAACCTTTTTTTTCTGCAACTTCAATTTCTCAAATTCAAATCGTCGTACTCTTGTATACGTGAAGGGATGCCAGAAACGAGAATGGCTGGTGGATCTGCTTGAGAATAAAGCGACAAAAAACCTAAACATTGAGACTTTGGACGCAGATTACGACAATATCGAATCTTTAAATAAAAGAGATGTTACTAATACTATACGATGAGGAAAACATGTTAAGAATTGCGCATTACAAAATGTATTAAAAATATTTAACTGGTGGTCGTGACACCAGAAATAATTATGATTTTTTAAAATAAACTGTTTGGCACACCATCATGTATATAGGTTGTATATATGTATCTGTGTATTAAGTATTCTAGTCATTAAGTAGATTAGTTAACCACATTTCTTTCTTTTGTAATTTGCGCGAAACGTCGGCGGATCGCGAGCAGCAGAAGCGTGCGACTCACCGGTTGGTGCTGCCCTCGCCCATCCGCCGACGGCATCCGCTCCCCCCGAAAAAGGAGCAACTACTCCGCCCGCGGCACATTACAGATTACAGGACCGCGGGCAGACACTCATCGTCAAGTCGTCAAGCCGTTAAGACACCTTACACGGACTCATCGTCCATCCGGAACACACACACACACATCCACAAGAGACTCCTGCTTGCTTTCTGCCTGTGCTCTTGCTTGCTACCTGCCTGCTCTATCTATTGCCTTGCTTGCACCTGCTTGCCTGCCGCGCGCCGCCCGAGACGAGACTCCCGGAGCGGCCACGAGATCTGAGGACGGGACGAGGCTGGTGGTGCCCGGGAACGACGGCCGACACGGTGAGTCGCTTCGCATAAAATCTCGCTTTTCGTACGATTGCTGCATGCGCGTTTGCTTTCGTTAAAATAGTCGTGAGGGGATTGTATTACCCCCCTCTGGTCGTTCGAGCACTCGCTAAATTTCGCACATCTCGCCACCGGGGGACTGACACCCCCCCGTTCATAAACTATATACGTATATAAATGTTACAATGTTTTATTTCCTTTTCCTATATAGTTTGTAGTATAATATAGATGTTTTAGTTGTTTTTAAAGATGTTTTAGTTGTTTTTAATGATGTTTTAGTTGTTTTTAATTATGTTTTAGTTGTTTGATAGTTGTTTTTAAACATGTTTTAATGATGTTTTAGTTGTTTTAAAGATGTTTTAGTTGTTTGTTTTAACAATATTTTAGTTGTTTAAAAGATGTTTTAACGATGTTTGATAGTAGTTATACAGATCAAATCACCGAAAGTCAATGGCACGTTATTGTTTTCAAAAACATACGTGTCTCGCGGTGACTTCATCGAACACGTGCAAAACTGCACATCGTAGATTTTTCGGAAGGCGCATCCGTACGGATGCTGAGATCACGGTGAAATTAGATATGATAAACAAAACAAAACAAACGATGTGACATTAGTGAGACATAGAAGGATGAATTTGAGGGTACGCTCAGTAGTCGAGGACTGGAAGTCGTGAGTACAACACCGCGGTTTCATCATTATTTTATGATTGAACATTTTTTCTTTTTGACGTGATATGAGCGACGAATACATAAAATTGTGCAAACCGGTGCTTAATTCTAAATTCAGGATCGTGAAAATCAGCGAACCGCGGATGAGAAAATGTAGCAGATTGTATATGTGGAGGGTCGAAGTACCAAGGTATTCGATCCGTCACGAAATCGGAATCGCCGATCTCCGATCGAACCGGGAGTATCTCGATTGCCAACTATATTATAAAAGAACCTTCGGATATTTTTTTTAGCGCGTGAGTACAACAAAGTTTATGTAAAATGGATCTCGAAGAACTGTTTGAAGAAGAGGAAATGGACGTTGAAGTAAATGAAGAAGAAGAAATGCCTGAAGAAGAAGAAATGGAAGTTGAAGTGAATGAAGATGAAGAAATGGATGATGATGCAATTCTTTCGGACGATTCATGTTATGACAGCAAAAGGTTTGAGGATATTGCGGAAGAAATTTTCCGTGTTTTAAACCAAGCTGAAGTGAATACGTTGAATAATTTGAAAAAGATGTGTTGCACATACTTTTATTATACTTCGGGTCATGTGAAGTTTTGTGTATCATGTATTGTGAGAATAAGCAGACTGTTCTCAATGCTATACGCTGTTCGAAAACACGACACCCGTCCTTATGTACTCATGGACGGTCTATTCTGTTCGTCTTGTGGAAATCCTTTATATCTAATTATGCCATGTAATCTGTGTCCTATATGCACATGTCCTTTGTGAAAGGCATTTGTGATTGAAAGTGCTACGTGGCAATAAGACATTTGTGAATGAAAGTGCTACGTGGCAATAAGACATGGTGTCCCAGGCATTTACTACGTTCCGATTCAGGATGCAAACGTGAAAATAGGTAAGAAGAGGTAAATGGAGAGACACCGCGCGAACGGGGGACCGCGCGAACGGGGGGCGAGATAACGGGTGACGGGAGCGAGAGGGACCGCGCGAACGGGGGAGAGAGAACGCGTGCGGGAGCGCGCCGTGTGACGTCACGCGGACCGACGCGGCCGTTGTACGCGGACCCCTCCCCCGCGGCGCGGCGAAAACGCGGTACCCCCCCTCCCCCTCACCCCGCGGCGCCGGAAAAACGCGGTATCCCCCCTTCCCTCCCCGCGGTGCCGAAAAAACGCGGTATCTCCCTCCCCCTCCCCGTGGCGCGACCGCAAACGCGGTACCCCCCTCCCCCTTCCCGCGGCGCGACCGCAAACGCGGTACCCCCTCCCCCTCTCCGCGGTGGTACCCCCCCCCCCGCGGTAACCCCCCTCGCCCCTCACCCCCCTCGGAGCTCCAGGGGTAGAACGCCCATAGTTTACCTACTTACCGACATGCCGTACGATGAATTTTGCTCGTTATGTCACGATTGTTGGCAATGCAAGTACGGATTCGTAGACAAGGTGATAGACAAGGACAGCGCGCTTTCGAACGGCCGATACAGAAAAGGATTTAACGTGTTCGTTCGGCGACACTGCAAAAACGATCAGTTGTCGCCGATACCTCGTTGAAGGTGAAACGTTAGCATTATAGAGATCAACACTCTATTTTTTTTCCGCGATGGTTGCGATCGACAGGAGCGAGAATATTCGCGAACGCGAGAAGATCGTGGAAGAGATTGCGAAAACGAGTGATACGATTCGCAAGAAACTTCGCGCTTTAAAGACCGGTAAGATCGAGAAGAACATTGAGTTAGACACGCACTTTAAACCTCTCATCGGACCACAGCAAAAGATCGTCGACAACTCGATAGCGGTGAAGAAGGAGGAGCCGGAAAGCGTCGCTGACGCGGAGATGGAAACGTTACCCGTTCAGCAGCGCGAGGAGGAGAAGGAGGAGGAGGAGGAGGATGCGATGCTGAGAAAGAGGAAACGATTAAGCTTCTGGTCGGATCGCTTCGGATCAACGCCGGTTAAATTTCTTAAATCGAAACGATTGAAAGCTCCACTGAATGAACCACCGATAACCTCTACACCGTCCACGACGACGCGAACCGTACAACCTACAATGTCGGAATTACTCGCGAGCGATGATGTTTTCGAAACCATGACGATTCGCTCGCGACGTTCGTTTGAAAGCAGTTGCAAACAGCGGAGGGTCGAGAAGCATTTCTAGAAACGTTGCGAGATCACTTGGGTCCACTGAGTACATCGGGGCTGTTCTGAGCGGCGATTGAGAGAGCGGTATAGACACCGTGTACGGCGTTTATTTCAGCAACGATGGAATGATGCTCGGCGATAAGCGTTTTGACGTGGACAACGTGGATAGTACAATTATCGACGGCGTACGATACATCGGCACACCCGGTCTTTACGAGTTGATCTTCAAGAGAATCCCCGATGACGACATCTACATGGATGACAGGCAAAAGTACAAGAGCCTCCTGTTGACGACAAGCGCGCATAAACCGCAATCACGATGCACATGCTCAATTACTGAGCAACAAGGGATACAAGTATAAACACATAATCGCACCGTTGATGCCTATCGAATCCAGGGAGAAAAATCCGGAAAGGGATTATTCATACCCCGGGCAATGACGCTAACCGACAATAAGATCGACTACGTGCACTGGGATGACTCCAACGAGCTGGTGGATCGTCTGTGATTGCTCGACGCTTCGCGCCACGCTGGCAACAATGCCCACAACAACGAGATCATGTCGATCATCTAGGAACTTTGCGAGGCTAGGCTTATTATAAATTAAACGGCGCGACAGCGATCCGTTCAATCAGTGTCGAAATGTTGATCAACAAATTTGGATTATTCGAGCACAGCGGAGACGCGACGAACGCCATTTCGTACCATCGGTGGAGCGGATTAGTGAGAAGTTTCGTGCGATAACGCTCTGTGTCGCACCGTTACGGACTTTGACGCAAGGTCGCGCAAGATTCGTCGTGTAGCGCAACCTAAGACTGACGGTGACGCGGTTAACAAACTATACGTGGATCAGTGTGTTAAAAGTTTGAGAGATCAACGGAAAGAGTCAGACGAGAAACTTACCGCGTTCGAGAAGAACGTGCGAGCATTACGGACTGCGGTAAACGAGCTTCGGCATGCGAATATCGTTAGATTAGAAACGACTAATAAACGGTTAAGAAACGGCTCAGAAATAGCTACGAACGACGCAGAAACAAAACGGCTACGAACGGCTAAAGAACGACGACGAACCGTCAATGAAACGCTAACAAAACGATAACGAAACATGAGACCGTTAAAATCCGATGTACACACGGGGACAGGAATGCCTTCTCACATGAAATTGCACGCGTATCGGAGCATATTCAGAGCGCGTGCTCCGTCTCTAGATATTCGTTCATCGTGACTGTAAGAGTATCCGCACAAGACTCTCGTATAGTAATGCAGCGTAACGTAACGTGGGTCGCGCACAAGAAACGTATCGGTAACGGTGAGAGAGGCTCGGCAAAGTTGTCCCAATATATATGTGCTGGTAGTTGCTAGGTGATATATATATGTATATGTGTATATGTTTTCTGAAAAACGGCAGACGAGCGACAAGACGGGTAGAGAGGAGAGGAGAGGGGAGTGAATCCCAGCAGTCTGTAGTCAGAGCTCATATAGGACGCACGTCGCACGTCGCGAGTGCCTAATAAACCGTCGTTGCAGTTACGATAGAAATAAGTGTCGTAATTTGTCGAACCCCTCCATCTAAACGAAAGTCAAGTAAATAACATCTGGCAACCGTGACAGGACTCTTCTGGAGGGAAAAGAACATTCCGCAATCGGAGTGTTTAGGAAGGCGCGAATTAGGTGCAGTCTAATCTCTGCACTCGTGTGCAACAGGGCGTTCGTATCTTTCAAGAATTACGTTACGCGAACGCTTACTCAAGAGCGAGGAAATGGATGCTGCCAAAAAGCAGAGGAAAATTCTGCGCGCGAACTTCACGAAGGCGCTCAATGCCTTTACGGCCAAAATGGACGTCGAAGGGCCGCGGGAAGAAAAGATGGTAGCGTTTCAGTTTCTTGAAACCAAGATGGCAGAGTTGGATACGGTACATTCCACGTACAACCAATTTCTTTTCCAATCGGATGCGGACGACGACACCATTATGAACGAGCTTGAATCGGACGATCGGTATAAGACGAACTTCATTACGGCAAAGATGAAGATGGTAAATCTGACGCCGACGACGTCGGTCGACGCACCAAGGACAGTTTCCAGCGCCGTTAAGAAAGCGAACCTCCCGAAATTGGAACTGCCGAAATTCAGTGGCATGGTCAAGGAGTGGCTTCTGTTTTGGAGTCAGTTCAAGAAAATACACGACGACCAGACGATAAGTAATGAAGATAAGTTCCAATATTTGCAGCAAGCTACGCTCCCGGTTTCTCGTGCCAAGGAGATCGTGCAAAGTTTCCCGCCAACGGGAGAAAATTATGTGAAAGCGATCGCGAGTTTAAAAAATCGTTTTGGACGAGAGGACATCATTGTAGAATTCTATGTGCGGGAGTTGCTCGGCTTGGTATTGCAGAACGCGGTGAGGGGAACCAAGAAGGCATCGCTGGCGAGTGTGTATGATAAACTTGAGTGCTACATTCGCGCATTGGAAACGCTGGGCGTGACAACGGACAGATGCGCTGCCATGCTCTATCCTTTAGTCGAATCGTCGCTCCCTGAGGAAGTACTACGCGCATGGCAACGCAGTGGACGAGAGAGACCGGAAGATAATGAAGGACGGGAAATTACCGACCGACTTTCTAATCTTCTCAAATTTTTGCAACGCGAGGTCGAGAATGAGGAACGCATCGACATGGCGCTGACAGGATTCGGATTACCGGCGGAACAGGCGAAGAAGCAGAAGAGCAAGATAGAAGCAGCGAAAGAAGCACCCAGCGCTAGTGTTCTTCTTGTTTCTAAAGACCCTAAGCCCGCGGAGTGCATATTTTGCAAGTCGAGTCACGAGAGTCAGGTCTGCGAAAATGCGCGAAAATTAACGCTCGACGAGCGAAAAGAGATCGTAAAGAAAGAAAGATGCTGTTTTAATTGTCTAAAGCGCGGACACGTGTCTCAAAAATGTAAGGTTAAATTGCGATGCGATTGGTGTTCGAGACGACACGTGTTAGTGATGTGCCCGGGTATAGTCAGCAAAGAAAATGTTCCGCCGAATAAACTCGATAATAAAGATCCCGTGAAAGCCGCGGAAGAACATAGTTTAGCCACGCTGTGCGAAATGCGTGACGTTTATTTACAAACGCTTCGCGTAAAGTTGTACTCGCAGTCACGAGAAAAAATAGTAAGAGCGGTCATAGATACAGCTTCCCAACGTTCATATATCCGCACCGATGTCGCAAGAGAATTAGGTTATGCTTCGCAGGGCAGGCAGGAGATTTCGCATTCTTTGTTTGGCGGAGTTAAATCAGAATGTAAAACACATAATGTATTTTTGATACGACTAAAAAATCTCGATGATTCTTATGCGTGCAATTTTTCGGTAATGGATCAGGAAACTATTTGTTCTACAATTCAAAGCATTAAAAAAGATAAGTGGGTCGAGGAATTACGGGATCAAAATATTCATTTAACGGACATTGGAAAGAGCAGTAGCTCGATAGATATTTTTATCGGCGCGGATGTAGCGGGCAAATTAATAACGGGCCGCAAGTACGATTTAAAGAATGGTCTGACAGTCTTCGAAACACGGTTAGGATGGACGGTGATAGGAAAATTGCCGAGAGAACCTCAAAGGGTCGACGCGGCGGTAATGATCACTACATTATTCGTACAGGAGGCCAATATATCAGATCTATGGCGTTTGGATGTGGTCGGTATTGTGGACCCGATCGAAAAGGCGAGTAAATTAGTTAGAGAAGAGCAAACGCGAGAATTTTTAAAGGAAACAGCTAAATTAAATGAGGAAGGTCGGTATGAAGTTAGATTGCCATGGGTAGAGGATCACGCGCCTGTTGCTAGTAATTATAACACTGCACGTTTAAGATTAAAGAAATGTATAAAAAGGCTAACGACACAGCGTCTTCTGAAAGCGTACGACGAAGTTTTTAAGCAATGGCTATCCGAGGGTATTATTGAGAGAGTACCGGACAAAGAAGTTAATAATTTAGGCCATTATTTACCACACCGCCCGGTAGTAAAGACGCATGGCACGACTAAGATTAGACCAGTGTTTGACGCGTCGGCGTGCAATAAAGGTTACCCGTCTCTAAATCAGTGTCTGGAAAAAGAGCCGAATTTAATCGAACTAGTGCCTTCAGCCTTAAACAAGTTTCGAGAAGGCGAAATTGGAGTGTCAGATATAAAGAAAGCGTTTTTACAAATAGTTATTAACAAGACAGACCGCGATCATTTACGTTTCTTTTGGATAGTCAACAATAAAATTGTAATCTTCCGACATTGCCGTGTAGTGTTTGGTCTGACATGTAGTCCCTTTTTATTAGCTGCGATTATTGAGTTGCATCTATCAAACGTAAAGAAAAATCCGGAGTTAATAGCAAAATTAAAAGGATCATTTTATGTAGACAATTGCGTTACGAGTGTAAACTCAGAAGACGAATTGAAAACGTTCAGAGAAGAAGCCACGTCGGCTATGGCGTCGGGGGGTTTTGAACTTCGGGGATGGGAAAGCTCAGGGGACTTGTCGGAAAACGAAACAACATTGGTCCTGGGCGTCTTATGGAATAAAGAAAGAGATACAATAGCGATTAATCCGGCCATATTAAAAAGTAACTATCCGGAAGTCGTAACGAAAAGAGAAATCTTATCCACCACGCACAAAGTTTTCGACCCCATTGGGTTCACATGCCCTGCGTCTTTACTACCTAAATTATTACTCAAAGAATTATGGACGGAGAAAATAGACTGGGATACGGAGATTACAGATAGTCGTAAGGATAGGTTTTTAAATTGGCTAAAGGAATTACCTATATTAAATACAATCGAAATTCCAAGAAAACTCGGTAGAGGTAATCTGACACTACATACGTTTTGTGATGCGAGTGCGTCGGCCTACGCGGCAGTTGTTTTTGCGAGAATTGAAAACCTAGATACACGTGTAATAGAAGTTAGGTTGTTAAGCGCTAGGTCACGTATAGCCCCGGAAAAGGCAACAATCCCGCGTCTCGAATTGATGGCAGCCACCATAGCAGTTAGGCTCACAGACGCCGTGGTCAAGTCTTTAACAAGGGAAGTCTTAAAGTCAACGTTTTGGTCCGATTCAACTACGGTATTAGCCTGGATCAAACGGGACATGCAATGGGGAACATTTGTGTGGAACCGAGTAAAAGAAATTCGATCGCTTAGCGCGGAACACGACTGGAAATATGTGCCTGGGGTACTAAATCCCGCAGATCTTCCTTCGCGCGGCTGCAATCCTTCGCAACTAGCGCAATCCGAGTGGTGGTTAGGACCGAAGTGGTTGTATGAATCTGAATCGAACTGGCCCGCGGGGGAACACGAGTTTAAAGAAGAAGAAATAAAAGGCAAAATAAAAAAGTCGAGTCTGACACACCTAATCAATACAGAGGATCTGGAATTCAAAGTTGGGGATTTTTTCTCGTCTTACAGTAGACTTATCAGATTTTTAGCGTGGATGAATAGGTTTCTTGCAAATTGTAGGGAACAAAAGAATCGTACGACGCTTAAAATAACAAAGGTAGTATTAACCAAGGAGGAGCAAAATAAATTGCGTCTAACTTTTAACGAACTAAGGGCGGCCGAAATTAAACTACTTAAATATTTGCAAGACTACATGTTCACCACTGTAACTAAAAACAAATTATCATCCTTCAAAATAATGAAAAACAGAGACGGGTTATATGTCTTAAGAACGAAAATCTTTAACCGAGTAGATGCGCCTAACTTTCTCTGCCCTATTCTTTTAGACAGCAACCACGATATAATTTATATGTTAGTACGAGAAACACATGAAAATATGGGTCATGCAGGAACGCAAATAATCATGTGTCATTTACGGGAAAAGTTTTGGATTATTTCGCTCCGAAAAACAATAAAATCCGTCATATCGAATTGCGTAATTTGTAAGAGACAAAAGGTGAAACGCATGGAATGCGAGGCTCCTTAGCTTCTAATATGTTAAGGAAATTAGACTGGGAAAGGGTCACCAAAGATAGTTCAATATCCCAGATCGAATGGTGTTTCAACCCACCTGCAGCACCATGATGGGGTGGATGGTGGGAAAGGCTTATAGGAATCCTAAAGACGCTGTTAAGGAAAATGTTAGGCAAAGCGAGTCTCTCATACGAAAGCTTATATACAGTTTTGTGTGATACAGAAGCGATAATTAATTCCCGTCCGCTTACATATATTTCGGAAGACCCCAATGATCTTAAATCTCTGTCTCCATCAATGTTTTTACAAGAAATTCGAGAATGTGGAGTCTCAGATTGTGACATGCTCTATCGGAAAAAATTATGCAAGAAGTTCATACACAGACAGAAAATTCTTGAAGACCTTCGAAAGAGGTTCCGTACCGAATATTTAGGACACTTATTATTAAAAAACGGGAAAAGAAAAATGCGTAAAGTAAAAGTCGGGGATGTAGTTTTAATAGGGGACGATGTACACAGGCGCATAGATTGGCCTCTGGCACGCGTAATAGAAGCGATTCCAGGTAGAGACGGTAGAGAAAGAGTCTTTGTTTTGAAAACTAAAAATGGCATATTCAAAAGACCGATACAACGAATTTATCCACTAGAACTCTCTACGGAAGAGTCAAGTTTTGCGAAGAATTTGTATGAACAAGAGAACTTAGAGCAATCTAATGATAAGAAGGATAAAGATAATTGTGAAAAGGAAGGTGAGCCATTTGATTGCGAAGAAGTAGAGTGTGACTCGAAGGTTGTTACTACGAGGAGTGGACGCAGAATCAGAAAGCCTGAGCGATTTAAATACTAGGAAATAATAAGATATATAGTTATAAGCTTTCGATAACTCCAGTATTGTTAGATCTCATTATAAGTTTAAATGATACAAAGTATGTTAGTTTTAAGTTTTATTTTTCTTCCCTTCCGAGAAGAAAAAGGGGGGAGGATGTGCTGGTAGTTGCTAGGAGATATATATATGTATATGTGTATATGTTTTCTGAAAAACGGCAGACGAGCGACAAGACGGGTAGAGAGGAGAGGAGAGGGGAGTGAATCCCAGCAGTCTGTAGTCAGAGCTCATATAGGACGCACGTCGCACGTCGCGAGTACCTAATAAACCGTCGTTGCAGTTACGATAGAAATAAGTGTCGTAATTTGTCGAACCCCTCCATCTAAACGAAAGTCAAGTAAATAACAATATATATTTTAAGGATATTTTATAATAATATATTTCAAATAAATAAATAATTAATTAATAATATTATATTAGGGTGTATTAATTAATAATACAATATCAGGGAAAGTTACGTTTGAAAAGTAACTTGTTACCGTAATTCGTTACTCATTGAAAAAGTAACTCGTTACCGTTACTCGTTACTCATTCAGAAAAGTAACTCATCGTTACCGTATACAACTCGTTATTCTTATTGAAAGAAGTAATTTGTTACCGTTACTCGTTACTCATTGAAAGAAGTAACTTATTGTTACCGTTACATTAAACAGATAGAAACAAATAATTGGATCACATGAAAAAAGGCTCATAAAAGAATCAAAGAATTTTCTGGGATATTTCAAATTTTGTCAATGATATTTTTTTTTATGTAAAATATGAAATATTTTGTAACGTATTGACTTTTCGATTGACTTTACCTCAATACTTTTATACATAGAATAATGAAAGGAATCGATTGTTGTAAAAAGAAAACAGAAAAAATTATTTTAAAAACTTTGATTGCATTTTGTAGACGCATTTAATTTGCAAATTGCAAATATAAAAATTAATATTATTATTCGATTCCTTTCACCATTCTGTGTATAAAAGTATGAAGGTAAAGTCATCGAAAAGTGAATACTTTACGAGATATTTCATATTTTATATTTAAAAAATATCATTGACAAAATTTGAAATAATCTCAGAAAATTCTTAACAAAAGAGAGCTTTATTACAGTGTAAAAAAATCATACAATTCTATTTTAAAAAATAGAATTTTACATGACGATGATTTTATGTGACTTAAAAAAATTAATTTTTCAAAAATTGATTTTATCATTATTTGTCCTCCAAGTCATACAACTTATGTCTAAAATATTTTTCCTAAAACTACATAAGATATCCATATTTGACTGTTCAAATTACTTCCAAAACTTTTTTATTTTTGATTATAGAAAAAAATTGCTTTAGACAAAAGTTGTTTGGTTTGAAAAGAGGACACATGATTCTTACGTTAGTTATGTCGTAGATGTCGTTTTTAAGAAATTATAGTAGGTATTATTAGGTAGTTTAGTATTATTAGTAGGTATTATTTATAGTAGGTCGCTGAAGTATAATAATAATTTTGTAGAAAAATTTGACATTTTAGAAATCAGTTTAAACGTTCTACATAATTATTTTGATGGTGCAACAAAATTATTTTCAGATCTGTATCTGGCTAAATTTTTAGAATCTTCAGCAAAACCGTTGTTCTTAACAAACCGTTGTTCTTAACAAACTCTTTTGTTAAGAATTTTCTAATATTTCAAATTATATTATGATATTTTTAATATAAAATATAAAATATCTCGTAAAGTATTCACTTTTCGATGACTTTACCTTCATACTTTTATACACAGAATGGTGAAATAAATCGAATAATAATATTAATTTTTATATTTGCAATTTGCAAATTAAATGCGTCCACAAAATGCAATCAAAGTTTTTAAAATAATTTTTTCTGTTTTCTTTTTACAACAATCGATTCCTTTCATTGTTCTATGTATAAAAGTATTGAGGTAAAGTCAATCGAAAAGTCAATACGTTACAAAATATTTCATATTTTATATTTAAGAAATATTGTTTGGCGCTCGCATGTAAATATCTGTACATACGTTTCGATTAGTTGATAAGTCACTCTTCACTTGAATTGCGTTAGTTCTAAGTCATTTGCATTGCATCACACTTGCGTATCGTTTGAGCCGTTACCGTCGGTAACGGCAATTCCGTGTTCATAGACTCGCGCGAAACGTTGGCGGGCCGCGATCGGATTGCCTAGAGACCCTCTAATCAGAGTCTGGACATCAGAAGGTTAAGTTAGGTTGTCCGACATTTTTCTGCAAAATCCTGAGAGAGAGAGATATGTGCTACCTCACTCTCTCTTAGTTAATGCCTCCTAACCTGCTTATACTGCGCGTACTGGGTCAAGTAGAGTAAATTGTAATAATGGGTGGATGTGCCGCAGAATTTTGTAACAATAGCTCTGCAAAGGGCTATATCATGAAGATATTCCCAAGAGATAAGCATCGTCGAGAGCAATGGGTTAAAATATGAATCGTCCAAATTGGACGCCAACAAATAGTTCTTACTTGTGCGAGGTAAATTATTTTTTTATTCATTTAATTTATAATAGTTTATTAAATATTTTATCATTTAATTAAAAAATATATAAAGAAATAGTATATACCATTAAATTAATATTTTATAAAAAAGGAAAGCCATAAAACACAGGTTATGTATATATAAAAGTACATGAAATCAAGTTACATTACTTTTAATTTAAATACTTTAACATTAACATTAATCTTGCTATTCTTCTATTGCTTTCTTGTTTTCTATGAATGAGAAGCATGGTTTTTTATTAAAATATAATCTTGTTTTTTATGAATGAGAAGCATGGTTTTGTATTAAAATATAATATTGTTTTCTATGAATGAGAAGCATGTTTTTGTACTTTAATATAATCTGTTTATTTTATTGGCATGTTAAACTAAAATATTAAACATTATTTATAAAATAAAGTTCTTTATTCTTTGATAGTTATATTTTATTAACCTCTTTTTATAGGTGCATTTTGCTCCTGAAATGTGGGAGCCGAACAGAATTGATAATAAAAGAAAATTGAAACCACACGCTGTACCAACCATTTTCGGTTTTTTATAACAAAAAGAGTATCCTTTCAAGAACCTATACATAGAGAGAACTTACAGAACCTACAGAAAACCTAGTAGAGAGAGAGCATAGTATTCATGATGTTCAAAATCAAGATCAAAGTGAACAAGAAGTAGGTGTGAGATAATGAAATGTAATAATAAAAAATGACTATATATTTTAATTTTCTTAATGTATAATTCAATTTATTTTAGATTACTACAAATGAATCTCTCAATGCATCTACAAGCAATACAGTTTGTGAAAATAAAATTTTTGAAGAGAAAGAAATTGAAAATCATAAGTGTTGTAAAATTAATAAAAAAACTCTACAAAACTTAATTTATTTACGTAAACAAATAAGATTTTGAGAAATACGAATCAAAAATTAAAAAATATGATTAATAATAATAAGTATAGGCAAATGTTAAAGGAGATGCTAACTAATGATCAAATTCGGACTCTATATACCAAAAAGCGTATCAAAAATTGGTCAAATGAGACCATTCAACGTGCTCTTAAATTACAATTTACTTGTGGAACCACCGGTTATGAAGAGCTTATCCTACAAGGAATGCCATTACCATCTTTGCGTACATTACGACGAAAGTTAGAAAACTTAAAATTTGAAAGTGGCATCTCAAATGAAATGTTTGACTTTTAAAATTGAAAGCGTCTCATTTACAAGATAATGACAAAGAGTGCGGATTAGTTATGGATGAAATGAGCATAACACCGAAAAATATTTACGACTCATCAACAAAAACAATGCTTGGAAACATAACATATCCAAATCAGAAAGGTACAGCAACGCATGCTTTAACATTTATGATTGTAGGTACAGCTCGTCGATGGAAGCCATGTTGTAGGTTACTATTTTACTGGTGATTCATTTGATGGAGAAATTTTAAAAAGATATCATTTTTCAGATCATAAATAAAGCTGAGAATATTGGTTTACATATTAATTATGTAACCTGCGACATGGGTCCTGGAAATCAGAGACTATGGAAAGCTTGTGGAATAAACGTAGGGCGATATTCTGATCTAAGAAATTATATACCACATCCATCTATTTCTAGTAGATTTTTATATTTTATTGCGGATATTGCACATCTGTTGAAAAATTAAAACAAGCATTAATTAACAACAAATTTTTTATCTTGCCCCAAGAATTTGTAATAAAATATAACTTGCCATCGAACAGGGTTGAAATTGCACATTTTAATGATTTACCTTGAATCTCAAAAAGATTCAGAATTACTTTTAACGCCAAGATTATGTATAGATGATATTAAAAGTACTAATACTTTTAGTAAAATGCGGGTGAATAAAGCAAGAAACGTGTTTTCAACAGATGTCAGTAGTTCATTAGAATTTCTGGCAGATGAAAATTCTAAGCCAGAATTTCTTGCTACTGCTTGGTTTGTCAAACTATCTCTAGATGGTTCTCGTTAATGACTTCAAGAAATTGTAATAAAGCATTAGGTTTAAAAAATGAAGAAATATACAATGATAACATTAAATTTTTATACGAAGTTATTGATCTCTTAATAACATAAAAATCGGTCAGAAAGAAACATTTAAACCTGTTCAAAGAGGAATTATATTATCCACGACATCAATCATTAATCTTGTAGAATATCTTTTTAAAAGATCGTAATTTAAATTTGTGTTAACCTGGACGTCTGACACAGGATTGTATGGAAAACCTATTTTCAGTTATACGTCAAAAAAATGTAATTCCAAATTGTTTACGGTTTAAAAACAATTTGAAACTAATTGCTATATCAATGTATATGAGACCAATAGTAGCAGGAATTATGATTATGATGAAAATGAAGACGAATATATTTCTGACATTTTAGAATACTTATCAAAAGTGGTAAAAAGGATAATGTATCAGCTGATATTTCCTTTACTTCTAATGCTTCAGCTACAATTACAAATGACATTCCCCCTTTTAATAACAATACATTAATAGAATTAAATAGCAAAGAAAAGAACAGTTTATATAGCATAGCAGGATACTGTTTAAAGTCCGTTGAGAAAACATGTACTACATGTTGTAATTGCATACAATCTGTTGGGTCAAAAAAATCATTAAAATTGGAATTTTCTAGATTTGTGACACTTAAATGTTATAAGAAAAATACGTTATACTTCATTAATAAACCAACATTTGAGGTATTCTTAAAATTAGAAAATATATACAGACATTATAGTCCCTATTTTAACATCATGCAGAGAGTAAATTTAAATGAATTTTTACTTGATAAATTTAATTCTGTTCCAGCAGATCATATTCTTAATAATTGTCATAATTTGCGTCAAAAATTATTTAAAAAATTTGCTACCTTAAGACTAAAATTTAAAAACAAACGAAATGTATTAGGCTAATCGTAAATATTATGATAGCAAAATCGATGATGATGCATCATTCTTTAAAATAAAATAATGTAATACTTTTTACATGTATAACATAAGTATTATATATACAATAAATATTTTTATATGCTGTTTATTATATATATATGTTATTTATTCCCTATTTTCTTATTACTTTTTTACTATATTTTCTTTAAATATTAATTTATTACTGTTAATTACTATCAAAGTTTCTACTTTCAACTCATTCACTCTCTCTTTTTCTCTCTCTCTCTCTTTCTCTCGTAATATTTTAAAACGTTTTAAATTAAAATTTCAATGTATTTTTATTAATAATTAATAAGTTTTTATATTTCATAGCAATAGAGATTTCATAAAACCGGCGCGAATTGCAGAAAAATGGCGGACCAATCAGAGCGTGCTCCCTGATGTCTAGACTCTGATTAGAGGGTCTCTAGGATTGCCAATTTTCGCGTGACTCACCCGACTCGTGCTGCCCGCCCGCGGGGGGCATCCCTAATGGTGGAAATTGGTACTCGCTCGCGCCGTACTTACAGGAGCGCGAGCTGGAGAGTGCCGGAGCACTCACTCATCGTTCGTACGTGGCCGCATACACTCGTATTGAACCGCCATCAACCAGTGCACTAGTTTTCGCTTGCCTGCCTGCTTTGCTCTGTGCGCCCGCTGCCTGATTGCACGCTCCTTTCCTGCTTGCCTGCTTGCTCCTCCCGCTACAAGGAGAGCTCATACTGGACGGAAGGACGACCTACACAGCCAGCCGGGCAACGATACGGTGAGTCGCACGCTTTCGCTTATTCTCATTTAATTTCGCTGTATTCGTGAGGGAACGGTCCCTCTGGTCCTTTGAACCACCCGTGCTACAGACCAATCGCGAATCCGGGGAGCGCTTAACACCCCCCCGAGCAAATATCATTGACAAAATTTGAAATATCTCAGAAAATTCTTTGATTCTTTTATGAGCTTTTTTTCATGTGATCCATTTATTTGTTTCTATCT
The DNA here is from genome assembly GCA_035220575.1 of Temnothorax rugatulus. NCBI lineage: Eukaryota > Metazoa > Arthropoda > Insecta > Hymenoptera > Formicidae > Temnothorax > Temnothorax rugatulus. The sequence continues at coordinate 82,567 of JASTWL010000465.1, read as the reverse complement.
GTTTAATGTAAGGGTAACGATAAGTTACTTCTTTCAATGAGTAACGAGTAACGGTAACAAGTTACTTCTTTCAATAAGAATAACGAGTTATATACGATATACGGTAACGATGAGTTACTTTTCTGAATGAGTAACGAGTAACGGTAATAAGTTACTTTTCTCAATGAGAATAATGAGTTATATACGATAACGATAAGTTACTTTTTCAATGAGTAACGAATTACTTTTCAAACGTAACTTTCCCTGATATTATATTATTAATTAATACACCCTAATACTATATTATTAATTAAATATTTATTTATTTGAAATATATTATTATAAAATATCCTTAAAATATATATTGGGACAACTTTGCTGAGCCTCTCTCGCCGTTACCGATACGTTTCTTGTGCGCGGACCCACGTTACGTTACGCTGAATTACTATACGAGAGTCTTGTGCGGATACTCTTACAGTCATGATGAACGAATATCTAGAGACGGAGCACGCGCTCTGAATATGCTCCGATAATACGCGTGCAATTTTATGTGAGAAGGCATTCCTGTCCCCGTGTTTTCGTAAAAATATCGAAAAGCTGCTGTTGGTGGACAAATTGCACACACCGGCGAGAAGAAATTTTCCCCGAAGACACGTCGTAGTGCGAGGGTTCGACGACCTGTGGCAAGCTGATATCGTCGAGATGCACCCGTACTCGCTTTTCAACAAAGGCACATACTCACCACGATCGATGTGCTGAACAAGTACGCGTGGGCCGTGTCACTCAAGGGTAAAGGCGGCAGCGAGACAGCTGACGCTATCGCCGAAATAATTCGAGATAGCGGGAGGTGCCCTAGAAACCCACAAACCGATATGAGGACGGAATCTTACAACGCCGACGTGCAACATCTCGTGAGAAAACACGACATCAATTATTTATTATTTCACGGTGTTGAAGGCTTTGGTCGTCGAGCGATTCAATCGCACGTTAAAGAATGACATGTAGAAGATGTTTACGCTCAATGGACTTGTATCGGATTACAACGCGCGCAAGCATCGAACCATCGGCACGCGACCCGTCGACGTTACCCCCGCGATCGCCGAAAGACTCTTGGCTACTGTATATAGCGCGATAAAGATCGCGGGTTTGGCAAAGTTTAAAGCGGGCGACTCGGTACGCGTCAGCAAATACAAGACAATTTTTGAGAAGGGTTACACGCCGAATTGGACCACCGAAGTGTTTAATAGCGTTTTTCATTGGGCAGAACTGAGTGCGCACTGCGAACTCATAGAGAGCGGGACGGTACTGCTCGAGTGTACCGCTAGTGCAAGTTTCTTGCATGCCCACTGAAACACCCCGCTTGGTGAGTGCGTACATGAGTGCGCATTTTTCGGCTCCTTAACCTGCTTAACCTGCCTCGACAAAACATAAAAGTTTACTTTCAAAATGAATACTTCAAGAGCTTTATATTCAATAAAATTAAAAATAAACACGAATAATTTAGAATTAACACTTGAAAATGGTGAAGAAGAATTATATGAAAAATTACAGAGTAAGTATACATTCTACTGATTCTGCCAATCTCATAACCTAATTACGGAAAAAATTTGTTATAAAGACTGCTTTTCTTTTATAAAGCACATACAACATACGTAAAACATATTTATATGTTTGTTCAAACACATCAGACATCAAAATAATACACTGTGTTCAAGTGTGTCAATTCGTGTCAGTTTTTGCTTCGTAAAAGGAAAGCAGCTAAAAATAGTTCTTTATATTGTTATACCATATGATAATTAATACATTATTGAACTATGTCTCTATTAACTTTATTTCAGATGATGATTCATGTACTATCCAGTACGTGAAACTGTTAATCCAAAATGGATTGTATCCAATAACCGATGGCGGTGAGGAGAACTTACTAAGGGAAATATATCGGCTGCAAGGAGATAGGTAATGTTATTGAAATTGGATTTTCGCTCGTACTTGTTTATTCTATGCTGTTGGCGAAATTCTTGGCCGGTTGTAAGTCAGTTCGCCAATTAGCGTAAGAGAAGGCCGGGTCGACCCCGACAGGGATCGGAAGTGCGGAAAATGAGCGGACACTGCGTTTACCACAAAGCACTCGTTTATTATGTACAACGTTTATGCTGAAGAGCCTTTACAGAGGCGCGGCAGATGTGTTTGCGGCGTGCACGTGATGCACGTATGATCCGCGTGCGCGACTGGAGCAAACCAGTGATGGCAGTTTTGAAGCCCAGCACCACGGTGCTGTTGGGGTGGGGGAACCCCACTACAAGCTCGCGCCGTGTCCGTGTGCGCTCCGCGCTCAGCTCTGTTTCGGGTCTTAGAGACGAGCAGACATATTATGTTCCTTCTCCTTTCCTCCTATTCAGCCACGAAAGCGACACGCGACGCGCTTCGCTTCTGTTACGCGTTGAATGCCTTTTCTAGATATATAGATATATCTAGATATTTAACAGATTTATTTTCTCATAATTCTCGTCAGTTGCTAAATGTTTCTGAAATACATTTAATGCTTTTCTACTGACTTTTTTTTATTTATTTAATATAAATGTCTTCGCAATAATTAATCGTTGTTGCAATATGACTCAAATACTGTAACATGTATGAAAATAAACATAAATTAATAAATAATATACATTATATGCAGGGATCGGCAAACAATTAATAATAAAATTATGATAGCCGATTACTTAGTTAATTATTAATTGAGAAAAGCTATTTTTTGATTACTCGATTAATCAAGTAACCGGAATAAAAATTTTTTGATTACTCGATCAATCAAGTAATCAGAATAAAAATTTTTGGTTACTGGATTAATCAATTGCTCGATTAATGAATAAACAGTGTAAAATATTTATCAACATTAAAACGAAACGATTAAATAAGATTAAATTAATAAAAATTAAAAGAGGAGCTTTATTAGACATAAAGATAACATTAAGTTAACCGTTCATTATTACGAGTGTCTTCCGCACTACCTATGAGGTGCCACTAATAGTGCGTTAGGTTTTTAACATGGACCTTCGCCTGTAGCCCTATCATACCACATTTTTTTATATATGTACATATATATAGATATAATTTCTGTATTTTCTACATCTATTTTCATAGATGTGATGTCCAACACACTAAGTGTTCGACAATTTTTTAACACATCTATTATTATTTATAGATGCTAAACGGCTTGAGCAACAAAATCCGGACTAGAGCAGCAAATTAGCACATAAATAGCACTAAATTTTTTAATAGGTGCGGATTTTTTTGCGTTGGTGGGGGGGCTAACTTGATAGAGATTTTTAAATGCTATATAGATCGTTACCAAATTCAAATGCCGACTCAGAGAGAATCTTCTCCTTTTTATCCGATATAAAAACAAAAAACGAAATAAACTTTCGTATATAAATGGCAATGCTTCTTGTGTGGTAAAGTCAGCATTAAAAGCTAGAAAAAAACTGCTTTAACCATGCAAATTACTGAAAAGCATATATCTCTAATGACAACAAAAATATTATATTCTGCATGTCCCAAAAAGCAAAAAGGTCATTTAAGAATTAAGACTATGTGCTGCAGATATTGATGAAACTGCTACTCCTTCCACATCTAATATGTAACATAGTAATTTTTAAAATAAAATATTTTATGGGCAGTATTATTCTTATTACAAACATGATGATGTATCAAAATGCATTTATCATGTTTGTACATTTAATAATGTATTAAAAAGTTGTCGGACACTGTGTTGGACATCACATCTATGAATAATAATAGATGTGTTAAAACATTGTCGGACACTCTGTGTATTGGACATCATATCTATAAATAATAATAGATGTGTTAAAAAATTGTCGAACACTCAGTGTGTTGGACATCACATCTATGAAAAATAGATGTAGAAAATACAGAAATTATATCTATATATATGTACATATATAAAAAAATGTGGTATGATAGGGCTACAGGCGAAGGTCCATGTTAAAAACCTAACGCACTATTAGTGGCACCTCATAGGTAGTGCGGAAGACACTCGTAATAATGAACGGTTAACTTAATGTTATCTTTATGTCTAATAAAGCTCCTCTTTTAATTTTTATTAATTTAATCTTATTTAATCGTTTCGTTTTAATGTTGATAAATATTTTACACTGTTTATTCATTAATCGAGCAATTGATTAATCCAGTAACCAAAAATTTTTATTCTGATTACTTGATTGATCGAGTAATCAAAAAATTTTTATTCCGGTTACTTGATTAATCGAGTAATCAAAAAATAGCTTTCTCAATTAATAATTAACTAAGTAATCGGCTATCATAATTTTATTATTAATTGTTTGCCGATCCCTGCATATAATGTATATTATTTATTAATTTATGTTTATTTTCATACATGTTACAGTATTTGAGTCATATTGCAACAACGATTAATTATTGCGAAGACATTTATATTAAATAAATAAAAAAAAGTCAGTAGAAAAGCATTAAATGTATTTCAGAAACATTTAGCAACTGACGAGAATTATGAGAAAATAAATCTGTTAAATATCTAGATATATCTATATATCTAGAAAAGGCATTCAACGCGTAACAGAAGCGAAGCGCGTCGCGTGTCGCTTTCGTGGCTGAATAGGAGGAAAGGAGAAGGAACATAATATGTCTGCTCGTCTCTAAGACCCGAAACAGAGCCGAGCGCGGAGCGCACACGGACACGGCGCGAGCTTGTAGTGGGGTTCCCCCACCCCAACAGCACCGTGGTGCTGGGCTTCAAAACTGCCATCACTGGAGCAAACACGGAACGCACTTGCGGCGCACGTAATGACCGCCGAGACGCGCACTTATATTTCAATTAATGTTCACCACTCGCGTGCAGCGAAGGTGAAGTTGCAGACGCACGGAGGCGTAAATGTTCGTCGCCGCACTTTGAGCGCGGGAGCGAGCGCACAAACGGCGCGATGGAGAATGTCTGTGAGACACTTCTCGCAGGTGCCTTGATGGCACGACAATGGCAAACTGGATGCACAAACGGGGCGTAAATCCGCGCGAACTGAGACTTGTTGACTTTACGGATGCACGAGGCGAGTGTCGTCCGCGTGAACCGGACTATAATTGCGCGAGACGGGTGCAAGTCGGCTGGAGCACCGCTTGAACCGCCCGACAATTTTCTACTGAAGGGACCGGAGCTCTCGCGGGCCCGTTTCCGGAGCTTTCGGTGACGCGACAATGAAATGGGCCAATAAGCGCGTTTCGCAGGATTACGGGATCCTGGCGTGTCCGGATCGATAGCGCGCCGCGAGAGACCGCGTGGTCAGTGGTGATGAGGGGTGCGGCGCGAAGTCGCTTCGTTCAGGGGGCGGCTCAGGGATGGCGTTAGCGGTATCGATCGCGGTGATCGATCGCGACGCTTGACAATCCTGAACATATGCCAAGAATAACTTAATAGAATGACTATAAAATGTCCATACTTTTTGTATATACCTTTACAATGATATGCATTTTTTGATTTAGAGAAATATTAATATACAACGTGAACATTAATGAGAGTCAGAATCGTCGAGATAAACAGTGCACCGACAAAGAAAATGAGTTTGACTTCAGTTCAGCACTATCCGAAGACAGTAATAGTCAGAAGTCAAAGGGTAAATATATTTCAATACACATAAATATGTAGTATACATGGTGGTGTGTACTATAGTCATCACTTTCCTGAGTTAATACGAGAAAGAAATGGAAATCACAAATGTAGTGTCCATCCGGTTACACTCAACACACAATTTTACAGATTTGCTTTTTCCGATTTTTTGCAACACTTGTTTCCATACGTCAATACAAACATAGACTTTTTTACACTTTACATCATCTTATTCCTTTGACATTCATGTTTTGTATTTCTCAAATAATATGTGCAACTATTTTCAGATTCATGGATTGATTCAGCAACTGTATTTATCCTAGATAAATATAAAATATACCTTTCTCAAATAGGCCCAATGAAAAAATTTAAATCGAAGGAGACAATGTGGGCAGAGATTTCAAAAGAATTGCATGAAAATTTGAATATCTCGAAAACACCACTACAAGTCGAAAATCGTTATAAAACGGTTCTGAAACGAAAAAAAAAGCGGTGGAAAATAACCGTAAATCAGGCAGTTCACGAGAAGAAGTACCGTTTGAAGAAGAGTTAAGAGAAATTAGTCAAGCTGATGATAGCATCGAGCCAGAAGTACTTCGAAGTGCAAAGTCTGTGAAATACCCAAAAAGGCCTCTACTCGAAATCATCTCAGACAAGGACTCAAATATTATTGACGTCAAGGAAAATGTCAAAGATTCTCCTCCAAAAAGAAAGCATAAATTGAGCAATGAAGAAAGAAAATTGGAATTATTTAAACAAAAGGAGGAGGCAAAGGAAAGGAGACACCAGGAGAAACTACAACTTTTGAGAGAATTGTTCAGCAAGAAAGAAAGCGATTAGTATATAGAATAACATTTAAAAGTTAAAGGCTTCTGTGGTTTTCTTATTTACTTTTCCAGGTTTCCAGGTTATCATCATGCATAAAGTTGCTTAATCGTCGACGTTTCGCAAACATTGTACTTTGCTTTATCAGGGCAGGCTCTCTGATGCTGGTATAACAAAAACTATATAGTTTTTCAGTATTAGAGAGCCAATCCTGATAAAGCAAACAATGAGCAATGTTTGCAAGACGGCAATCAAGCAACTCTACGCGGCGAAAACTCGGAAACCTGGAAAAGTATTTAACATAATAGTTGACTGTAAACAAATTTTTTCATTTACTAGTTATTATTTTATAACACGAAACGTGTTAAATTATAGAAAAAGTTAATTTTCAGTTTTCAGATTGTATTATTAATAGCCGCATTAAGGCACATTTTTTTCGAAAGATTATTTTTTAAGTATTTGTATTAAATAAAAGGCCTGTTTGTTTTCGCTGCACTTCTGAACTAATGCAATAAGTTAGAATGAAACAAATATATTTTCTTTCATTCTAATTTATTGCACTAGTTCAAAAGTGTAGCGAAAATGAACAGGCCTAAAGACAAAGTGGAAGCGCAATCCCAACCAACAGATAATATTTTTAAAACAAATATTCAAATAAATATTCATTCAAAAAACATTAAACTTTTACAAAACATTGTCTGTTGATTGGGATAAGGAAGTTGGTGCGAAGGCTTGTTGCAATTTAGTCTGCGGTAGATAGTTTTATACTTTACCTACATTTGTAAGAAGTTCTGGTCAGTTTTTTTTCTATCGTAATCCAGTACTGCAAAAATGTGTTCTTTATTTTTTTATAATTTTTATTTTATAAAGCTTTATTATTTTTATTATATATGTATTCATTGTGATAAAAAGAGTCTGATTTGTTAAGATTGTGAAAACGTGAGGCGTTTATGAAGAGATCACGGGCGGCGAGAACAACGCGGCAGGAAGGCGCGGCGCGTCAGGCAGCGACGAGCGAGACCGCCGATAGCGGGGCCCCAGGCGCCGGGGTAAACCCGGCCTCAGCAATCCGCCTTCAAGGAGTACCGGCCCACGGGGTGGCTGGCCACCGCCCCGGGGTCAAAGCGGAGGCATACCGGACGAGGCCCCGTCCGCTGCCAAGGACCAAATTTAAGGAACCGCCGTAGAGTTAGCAGACAATTCCGCTACACTTCTGAACTAGTGCAATAAGTTCACTTGTTGTACTAGTGCAGAAGTGCAGCGAAAAAGAACAATTTTTCTTTTTCTTTTTAATACAACGATTTATTTGAATTACAAAAAAAGCGACTTTTCCTAAATAAAAATCACAATGAAGATGTCATCCCCAAATGATTTCCAATCGATTCCATTTATAATAAACATTAAACATAGTCGCTATCTGCTAACTTGACGCTCGATAAATTTTGTTAATAACAAAAAATCTATTCTTTCCCAAATGTTTAAACAATTTTCCCAAACTTCCCCAAATGATTCCCAAATTATATGAAAAAGAATAATTCAAAAATATTCAATTTGTCTGCTAACTCTACGGCGGTATTTATTAAGGAGTCGCTGCGCTACCGAGGGACCGTTGCGCGCCCCCGAAGGATCCACTTGCGACAATCTTGCGCCGGGATATCGCGAGCTTACAAGCTCGCGCCCCATTGGTCCGCGCTCCCCCCCCCGAGCAGGGGATGCCACATCGATTTTGCGATCGAGCGGATTTATCGCGTCACTCTCTGTTTGTCCGTCGGCGCGCCCGAATATCTCAGCAGTCAAGACCCGCGATAGCCGCCCGGAATCGAGCATCAGTCCCGCGTACGACGATCGTTGGCATGAGGCAACGGCGTCGAGCCCCAGGAGGAGGCACTGTACCGGTGAGGTTGCCCGTATATACCGTATTGGTAGTATCGTAAATGTCGAGCCACGACGCCGCCCTCCGGTGCGCGCTCTCGCTCGGAAAACGCGAGTAATGCCACGGTATGTACGGTTCCTCGCGAACCGCGTGTAATTTTTCGATCAACAGCGAGAGCGAAGGGCCTCGGGATGGTATCGTGGCCGAGGGATCGTGCTAGAAGCGATATAATGAGCTCCTAGAGATCGCGATAGATTCGTTAGCGAATTCCGGTACCGCGGGCAGGTTTTCGTGCAATGTTCGCGCTTGCGGTTGCGTCTCTCGCGCACGGTGTTCGCGTTGTATCGAGTTAATTATTGCGTCGTTAAGTTACTTGCGTTACGTCTTGTACTGTTTGATCGTAGGGGAGACCGGGGCTAGAAGTCACACGGGTAAGTTGTCACATAGCTTATATCTCACTTAATAGATTGAGTGGAATATTCTTCTCTATAGTGTAGGTTGCTCCTATCGTGTTAGTCGGATGTACGAAATAGCTCGTTTCAAAAACATCGCATGTGATATTTATGAGCATTTTTTAAAAATTGGAGGTTGTGAGTAAATTTTTCTTACCTCTATTTTTATCATTCTGTTGGTTTTTGGAATTACTAGTCGCAATTTCTTTTTAGTCATAAGAAACGTTATAGTTTTAGGTAATTTTTCCTGTATTTAGTTAACCGTTATTGCAACATAGTTTATAAATATAATATTCTTTGTTCAAAATGACCGTTCGGGGTAAGGTGTCTCGAATGAGATGGGATTAGTTGTCACGTATTTCGTCTGCTGTTATACATGGCGCTGTAGGTTACGTGAAGTTACGCATGCGTGTGAAATGATCGCCGATCGTGCCAACGCCCTTATTCGTATACAATAAGCGATTACGCGATAAAGTAGTGTTTTTAGACAGATTTTTGTTGTTTTCTCCATGGCTCGAAATCGCGAAAGAAAAACAGTCAGAGGTACAACTCCACCCGATATTATGCTTAAAGCTGTCAGAGCTGTGAAAATACATAACCTGTCAATCCGACAAGCTACTTTAGAGTGCGATATCAACTATCGTACATTAGCTCGTTATTGCAAGAAGATTCCAGAGGAAGACTATGTGTGTGAAAATATTGCTATTCCAACGATTTCTATGGGTTATTCTAAAGCTAAACAGATTTTTACTAAGTCTCAAGAACAAGAATTGGTAAGTTACATTTTACGTGTTTTGGATATTTATTTTGGTCTCTCTCCCAAGGAAATCAGAACTTTATTATGCGATTATTAAGTTAAACTTATAAAAAATGGTCACTAACTCTAATAAAACATTAAGACAGGAACTATTTGTCGTTTCCTCTATATAAAAGATATGTGACAACCAACCCAGAGTCGTGTGACAACCAACCCTGGGTATGGGGTAAGTCGTCACATTTTCACGATCTTGTTTAAAATTAAATAACTTTTTTGTGTATAAATATATATGAGTCTAATATTTTTTTTTGAATACCTAAAGGATGTAGCTACATTATAAAGTACTATACAATATTATAAAATATTGCTAACATTTTTTTAAAAATCAGTATTTGAAAAGTGTGACAACCCGCCCCGGTCTCCCCTACATTGGGCTGCCCACTGCGGAAACAATGATTCTCAGAGGGAACCCGGTTTTGTGGACCTTTGGTAGTCCGTAACAACGTGGGAAGTTGCCATTCGTGCATCTCAACCGGTAGTATGTCGGTTCATCAATGATATTATTGTCTAGCCATGATTTCACTAATTGATTGAGTTTATGTGTTAATTGTTTTATAGGATCTTTAGTTAATTTTTTATAAGTTAATTCATCATCGAGTATATCGGTCATTCGATCGATATAATCATCTTTGTCCATAATTACAGTAATCTGGCCTTTATCTGCTCTCTTATATGTTTTTATCATTAAATCTATAATATTTACCTTTGTAATTACAAAGAGGAATATCACATTCGTCATCAATTACCGTAGGTTCTAACGTATAACACCAAGGACCTCTAGAATCTCGGGTAGGATTTCTACAATAATTTTTGGCAAGTTTCATAGATTTCTCTGGAAAATCTGTGTCACTTATATTCTTGCTAATCTAATAACAAAAGAAGAAAATTTACATTAGAAATTAACAATGCAACATACTAAATATAGGAGATATAGCTAAATGAGGTTTAAAAAATACGATATTAAATTATACATAATACCAAAGATTACAATAACGCAAACAAATTTCACAGAACTATACGATATCAAAAGTCGTAATAACGGGGGGACTCCGTTTGCCTACATTCCCGATTGCCACCAGCTTCGTTTGCCCACAACACTTTGCCGACAGCTTTATTTGCCGACGTTTCCGATTGCCTACAAACATTATTGCGCACATGTAATAATTAAAAGTACAAACGTACGTTTGCGCACATGACCTCATTACAAACACATTGCACACATGACTTTATTGCACATATGCAGATTGCACACATGACATTATTGCGCACCAGGGTTTGAATTATAATCAATTATAATTTTTAAATAAATAATTAATTTAGACAAATATAATTCAATCAACTTAATTAATAAATATTTTAAGTAAATGTAATTAAAAACCATTTAATTAAGAATTGAATTAAGCAGAGTTAATCGAAAGCAGTTTAATTGACGATTGATATGAGCGAAATCAATCGAAGATATTCAATTAACGATTAATTTGAGCAAAATTAGTCGAAAATCATTCGATTGATGATTGATTTAAGCGAAGTTAATCGAAAGCCATTTAATTGACTATTGATATGAGCAAATTCAATCAAAGATCATTCAATTAACGATTAATTTAAGCAGAATTAATCGAAAATTGTTCGATTGACGATTGATTTAAGCAGAGTTAATCCAAAGCCGTTTAGTTGACGATTGATATGAGCGCATTTAATCGAAAAGATTTTAATTAACAACTGTTTTGTGTGAATTTAAGAATATTTTTCTCCATTGGTTCTGGCAACTCTCTCACATGTAATGTAACAACCATTTTAAAAACTCGTGCATTTTATGGCCTTATAAACTTTAAACTATCATGTTACTGTAAAAATATTTCTCAATTTTCTATAATTTTGTGCTTAAAATAATAACATAAAATAATAACAAAAATAATAATATAAATTATAAATGTTTATGTCAATCAATCAATCAATATACTTTATTGTTTACCTCTCGGTTTGACAAGGCGTTTTTAAGGAACGTACCCAAACCTTTACAATGCATTCCCCTTCAAATCCTGGCCATTGTGTGACCTCACATTTAACTAGTACCCACTCCCTCTTTCCCTCAACATTCCTCGGTCTTCTCTTCCTCGACTTCCTTTCCTTCTCATTTAGGTTCTTCCCTAAATCCTTGTTCTATCTCTCTGGAGCTTCTTCGTTTCCTCGTTTCGCACTTCTACCCACTTTATCATACTTCCATTTCCCATTTTCTTTTGCTTCTCTCTCTCTCTCTCTCTCTCTCTCTCTCTCTCTCTCTCTCTCTCTCTCTCTCTCTTTTTCGCGCACCCTTCATATACTGTTTTAACATTGGCAGGGCAATCTCAATGAAGCACTCACAATTTCTTTGCAGTTTCAGTGTATTTAACAAGCAGAGCGGTATACCCGCTGATGCGGAGCGATGAGCTCGCTCCGACGGACCGGAGTCAAGAACGCGGGCAGCGCGTAACCGGAACGCCGGTATAATTGTCGAGCGTTTAAAGTTTTCGAGAGTAACGCACTCGCAACGTGGTTCGCACTATGGCACTGCGCTCTCACTCGCACCCGGCTCGCTCCCGAGTCGCGGAAGGCCGTGGTGGAGTATCGTGATTAACGCCCGCACGATTACACTTGACTACGCAACGAATGCTCTCGCCGTCGATGGGTCTGGCCCATAGGTCCGTCAAGCTGAGACTGAGCTCGCCGGGAAATCGGATAACACGCTAAATGCCGAGTTCGGACGCGGCGCCGGTATGCGGAAGCATGACCGGCGCGTGGTTCCATTATCCGGAGCACGAGTGCACGTGCTCGAGCTACGGCTTAATCATGTGAAAATAAACATTTCGTTAACATTACTATTTCAAAGCACGTATTGTGGGACCTTTCGGACGGATAGGAAAGTTCCATAATACATGGGCATTTTCATGTTACATATCGACAATCTTAATTTGAATTACAGAGGAACGGTGAATCCGGAACAACTATCTTATAAACGCCTTAACACAGAGAACGCCTTTACTTGTTACACTGTTCCATCTAACCTGTTCATTCTTAACATCCTCTCTCTCTTTCACGCATTTATAAACGTCTTTACACATAGAACGCCTTTACATGTTCACAACTTGTTTATTCTTGATATAAGCTTCTCTTCATCTCACTATCTGTCCCACTCTCACTCACCCTCGCACACACACACGCATTCTCTCTCTCTCTCTCTCTCTCTCTCTCTCTCTCTCTCTCTCTCTCTCTCTCTCTCTCTCTCTCTCTCTCTCTCTCTCTCCCCCTCTCTCTCTTTCACGCACCCTTCATATATTTATGGTATACTATCCTTTAAACGCCTTAACACAGAGAACGCTTTAACTTGTTACACTGTTCACTCCAATCTGTTCTTCCTTAACATAATAATCTTCTCTTTCTATCATTCTTCGTGTTCTTGCTACCTTCTTTCTCTTCCTTTCCTTTGCTCACGTTTTCCCTATCTTCCATGTGTTGCTAGGATTCTCTAAACAGATTCTTTCTTTCGTATTCCTTCTTCGCGTAACCTTCAAATCCTCCTCCATTTGCCTTTCTCCTCGTTCCACTTTATTTCCTACCCATCTATCCAAATCCTTCTATTTGTTATAACTACCGACCTTCCTTTCGATCTTTCCTCTCTTGCTTTCTTAACCAGTTTATGTCTATATGCTCTCTCTTCCAGCGTAAGCTCTTCATCAACTCCTACCTCCCATCTTCTCCATATCTCCTCACTCCTTCTTATTATCTCTTCCTTGTCGTCCTCCTCTTCCAGCTCCATGAACATTACTTCCTTCATGTCCGCACCCGTCACTTCTGTAACCCTTCTTACTGGGATTGTTCTCCCTGTCACTCTTTCCATTATTATTTCCACCAGCTCTCTTCTTTCTTTTGGTCCTACTCCTGTTGCTCTTCTCCATATTAGACTCCTTTTTCTCTTTTCGTCTTTCTCCTTTTTCTCTCTTTCGTCTTTTCTCATCGCCTCTCTTTCTTTCCATTCTCTTCTTCTTCTTACTTCTTTCTCTCTCTCTTCCACCATTCGCCACAACCTATTCCTTTCTGCAACGTGTTCCTTCTCCTCGTCTCTTTCTTCCATCCCTCTTTTGTCTTCTTCTTGTCTGACTTCTGTTCTGTTCCTTTCCTCTTTTAGGTTCCTCTTCCCTTCACTTCTCCCTTCCTCCTCGCTTACCACTTCCTCCCACCAGTCTCTTTCCCATTCTTTTTCACTCCATCTTTCACTGCTCTCTTCTCTCTCCTCTTCTGACTTCTTCTTCATCATCGATTTACTTCCACTTTTTCCTACCTTCTCCATCTCTCTCTCTCTTTCTGTTCATTCTCCTTAATCCGTAACATTTCGATCTGCCTCTTCTCAATCCTTTCCACCTGTGCCCTTAGTTCCTTCATTTCCTTTCTGATTTCCTTTCTTTCTCGCCTGACTTCCTCCATTATTCCTAGTCCTATCTCCCTTAATTTCTTTACGATTTCCTTGGCACATTCAGCCTCCTCCATCCTCTGTCCTACTCTTGCCATCCTCTCCTTCCTTGTCGCTATATTGAATAGAGCCTTATATTAGTGTGCCGTACTTATCTGCTTTCTCTCCTCCTTTACCAACTTAACCTATCCACTCATTTGTTGCCTGCCTCTGCCCTCCTCACTGTCACTCTCCGTCCTCTCTCTGTCATACATTTCTAATCTACTCTGCCACTTACTTTCCTCTAGTTCCTCAGCGTTATTCCTTCTTTTCATTCTCAGTTCTTGTATCTTTCGTAGCCCTTGTGCTATCCTCACCTGCTATCACCGCACCATGCGTACCAGAGTCTCTCCTCAGTCGCCGCTATTCGCCGCCGCGCGTGCCGTGCAGCGCCCCGTCGCCCCGCAGTGGTGCCAACCCACTCTTTTGAAAGGGCTGGCGCCCCGCGTCGACCTCACACCAGCGCCGCCTCGGCTATCGCATCCACGCCATCTGCGTTGCCCCCTCTTCTTCTCTCCGTTTCCGGTCCCTCCTCCTTCATTTCCTCCCTCTTCTCGTGCCTTCTCTCCTTGCCTTGCCTCGCTCCAACTTAACCTTACTCTTCCTGATTTACTCCATCCCGCTTTGCTCCGATTCCTTATCTCTTCCAGATCCTCCTCCATGTCCTCGCTTTCCTTCGTCCTTCCTTTACGCGCCTTTGCTCTTTCTTTACATTCCTTGTATCCTCTCCTTTATTCTTTCCATATTTCCTCCTCCTCTTCGCCGATCGACCATTCGCCTCACTTACTCAACCGGAAGTCACTTATAAATGTTTATGTAATTTTTTTTAGGTTGCACTTTTGAGATTATTATAAGAAATTTTAGTTAAATATCACACTAATTATTTATTATTGTAGTATAAAAATAGTTATATTTATACAATCATTATAATGCTCACATTCTTTTATAATGTAATGCAAAAAAATATTTTTTTTTGTTATTATAAGAAATCGTCAACATTTAACCATATAATGGTACTAATTGTTAGTAAAATTTTCAAAAAAAAAGTTGGAGGCAGAAGATGAGCTCCGATCAAGTTGAAATTTTACAGATATTAGTTTTAGACATATTCGCATCTTTTCCGCCTAGTTGCATTATAAAATTCAAAAATTTGGTTTTTTATGTACAAGTTCGCTCCACTCTACATATATATATATATATATATATATATATATATATATATATATATATATATATATTAGGGATATATTCCTCCGGCAGACTCTCTGGACTCGGACTCGGAGGTGGAGGAGATAGACCCTCAAGCTGTGAACGAAGAAAGGGAGAGAAACCCCCGGTTCACTCCTGGTCTAATAAAAAACATCAGGGGAATAATGGGCGAAGCGGAGGCGGAAGTTGCTCAATATGTGAGCAAGGAGGACTGTCCACCCATCAGAATAAACTACGAGGAGGGAAAGCGGGGCCGGCGTCCTGAGACGGGTGATTTTATCAAGCAACTGCTCGATGCGACAAAACAACTCATCCAGGCGGCCCAAGAGCTCAAGGCTGTACGAGAAGCGGTACCACCTGCCGAACTTTCAAACGGCAGGATAATCGCGGAACAGAGAGCCAAGGAGGAACTGAGCTACCAACCAACCGAGACACTTCCAGCCATTATTCTGGAGGCGGTCAACAAGGTTGATTACGTAGTTCAGAAATCCAAGAACATAAAAGGCGGATACACCAGTAAGCTAAATGAGTCAGCAGCGACAATCAAAGTCGCCCTGACCCAGCTTATCCAGAGATACGATAGGCAGGAAAGTGAATATGAGAAAGACGCGGAAATGGAACGGCTTAGGGTCAAGATCTCCGCATAGGAGAAAGAGATCGAAGCCCTCCGAAACCTGCAGACGCAATACGCGCAGCTGCAAAAAAAAAATGCAGGAGCAACGTATGCGCGTGGAGCTCATGCAGGAACAGATGGAAGGAGGGGACGTGGAAAGGACGATACGGCTGGGGAGTGATGCTGGGAGAGCGAGGAAAAGGAAATGTCTTCCCCTCTCCCCATCATCTTCGGAGGAAAGTCACGAATTCCCTCCTCCTCCCCCGGGCGAGGATATCCCGCGACCTTGGGGGGGGGACGGAGGGACAACCCTCAGACCCCATGGAGATCGGGGAGATGACTGTGAGCTCACGCGATCGGGTCATGGAGGAAATCGGGAGGGAAGGGATGCCACCGGAAATCAGACCGGCACTAAAAGGAGCAAGGAAAATTATCGACCTGGCGGTACCATCACGGGGGGGAGGGGGGAACTCTGAGGAATTCTCTACCCCCTCTCCCGCTTTCCCTGCCGGATCGATCATGGAGGAACGTCTAGCCAGCATGCTGGTGCGCTGCGTAGACGAAAAAGTGGAGAAGATAGAGAAGAAGGTTCTCCAGAGGATAGAGAATATGCTCCCTCAAGCGTCGAAGAAGGAGGGCAAAGACAGAGTCTTCCCGCAAGTCAAGGACAAAGGGAAATCAGTCGCCTTGGTGACAACATCAGGAGGGAATAATACGGGCAGGGCCAAATCCGAAGCGAAAGCCAAAACGGGCAAAGCAGCCCCTCAAGGAGGGAAGAAGAATGAGGGGAAGAATCCGCGTACGGGATCACAACCGCCCGCAACTGCGCCTGTTCCTGCTCCTACCCCTGCCCCTACCAAGACGGACGACACCCCGTGGTCAAAGGTAGTGGGCAGGAGGGAGAGGTCAGGGGCCGAAAAAGGGAAACCCCCGGCTAACCGGGCAAAGGGAAAAGGCACAAAGAAGATCCCCCCCCCCCTGAAGGGGCGAATGCACCGGCAAGTAAGAGCGCCGGATCCTAACAGGGGAAGAACAAGAAACGAAGGGTGCCAAGAACGTCAGAGGTCATCTTCACGTGTCCCGCGGACCAGTATGGTGAAATGATGGGGTACGTGAGGAATAGCATCAAGAGCTAGAGGATTTGGAGATTATTAAATCCCCGAACATCAGAAGGACCGCAACGGGAGCTATTAACATCGAGCTGTCAGGGCAAGAAAACGCTACTAAGGCGGATGCCCTGGCAGCGAAGATGGCGGAAGTTCTCAAGGACAAGGAGGGAGTCAGTGTGAAACGACCTATGATGACCGCTGACCTGAGAGTCAGCGGATTCGACGAATCCGTTGGCGAGGAGGAGGTCAGAATTACTCTGGCGGAAAAAGGGGGCACTCACCCCTCAACGATTATGGTGGCATCAGTGCGCAGGGCGGCGAATGGTTGGTGTACCGTCTTCGCCAAATGCCCACTGGCAACGGCCAACATCCTGGTTAGGGAGGGTCGAATAAGGATGGGCTGGGCGGACGCCAAGGTGGAGATGCTGGAGAAGCGCCCGCTCCAGTGCTATCGATTCCTCGAGACCGGGCACACGAGGGCCATGTGTAAAAATGAGGCAGACCGCACGAGTGCGTGCTACAGGTGTGGCGAGACGGGCCACCCGGCACGGTCGTGCGGGGCCCCTTTCAACTGCGCTGTGTGCGCGGGGAAAGGATTGCCGAGTAACCACCGAGTAGGGAGCAAACCCTGCCTCGGTGGCAAGAAGGGCAAGGTAGGGACGACTCCCCAAAATAAGAAAAAGTCACAACAGGCAACGACAAAAGCCACGGCCACAAACAGAGGGACGTCGCCTGACTCCAATAGGGGAACCGAAGAGACGGGACATTCTTCAGGGGCCAAGACCAGAGCCAAGGCCAAGGCCAAAATAGTCAAGACGAAGAAGATGACCGGCCTGAGAATTGTCGGCAACGTTCTCACACGTCTTGTGGCTACGAAACTGCCGGTGGCTATGGATGTGGAGAAGGACAAGGAGGAGGTGGGGGGAGGGACGACCCCCACAGCGTTGGCTCTGCAGCTCAGCGAGTCGATGGAGGTGGAGACAGCGGTGGATAAAACCGACGAAATAACGGAGACGAGGGTGGAGGAGACCCAAGAGGGGCAAGCTAAAGATGCTCCCAAAGGTCCTTCAGGCTAACTTGAACCACGCCCGCGCCGCACAGGATCTATTCGTCCACACCCTGGCGGAACGCGGGTGTGGTTTGGGTATAGTGGCGGAGCCCTACAGGGTCCCGGCGGATCATCCCTGTTGGGCCGTCGACAGTAGAGGCTCCGCCACCATTACGTGGAGGGCACTGCCACACTCCCCCCGTGTACTCCGTTGGAGGCCGGGGATGGGTTTGTGGCGGTCAAATGGGGGCCCATCTCCGTTGTGAGTGTGTACATCCCTCCGAGATAGGACCCGGCCGAGTACGGGCGCATGCTCCTCGAACTCGAGGCATGCGTGCGTCGATGCCTGCCTGGCTGGGTCGTGGTGGCGGGGGACTTCAACGCGAAGTCTTCGCTATGGGGTTCCCCGCGCACCGACCGGAGGGGCCGTATCCTTGAAGGATGGGCGGCGGGTCTCGGCCTGCAGTTGGTCAACGTGGGCCGAAAAAATACGTGCGTGCGGCGGCAGAGGGCCTCGATTATAGATTTAACCTGGGCCAATACCCCTGCCGCTCGCGAAATACGCAACTGGAGGGTGGTGTCGGACCAGGAAACTCTGTCGGATCATCTTTACATAGAGATGACGGTCCGCGCCACTCCTCCAACCCGCCGCCAGAGAACGGAAGGGAAAGGACGGAGATGGGCCCTTAAGAAACTTGAGGTCGATTATCTTAGGGCAGCAGTCACGGGACTGACGTGGGGGGAGAGCGGCAACGCCGGGGAAATCGAAGACGTAGACGCGGAGGCGGGGCGGTTGGTCGAGGTCATGTCGCGAGCCTGCGACGTGGCCCCGACTCCGCCGACTTCCCCCCCGGCGTGTCGCTTACTGGTGGACAGAGGAGATAGCTGATTTAAGGCGCTCCTCCGTCCACGCCAGAAGGAGATTTCAAAGGGCCCGCGCAGGACGCGGAGGCCTAGACATAGAGGAGACGGGAGAGGCCTGGCGTGCCGCCCGCCAGGACGGCTATATTCGCGGCCAAGGAGAAAGCCTGGAGCGAGCTCTTCGCAAGTGTAGAGGAGGATCCGTGGGGGCGCCCCTACAAACTGGTTCAGAACAAATTAAGACCGTGGACGCCCCCGCTAACGGAAACACTGGACCCCCAGTTCACCGCAAAAGTCGTCGACACTTTGTTCCCGGCCGGCGACAACGGTGAGGTCCTGTTCCCGGAGATACCCCCTCGGGAATGGGACAACGAGCTGGGGGTCAGTCAGGAGGAACTCGCGAGGGCTCTCAGTAGGGTCAGGAGCAACAAAGCTCCTGGCCCTGACGGAATTCCAGGCAGGGTTTGGACCTTGGTCGCGGGGGGACTGGCCGGCTGGATGCGCGGGGTATTTACCGCGTGCCTGCGTAACGGCCGGTTCCCCACAAGATGGAAGGAAGGCAGCCTGGTGCTCCTGCCGAAAGCGGGAAAACCCGCGGATTCCCCGTCCGCCTATCGGCCCGTGTGCCTGCTGGACGAGGTGGGCAAAATCTTTGAAAGGATTATTGCAGAACGCCTCGTCCAGCACCTCAACAGGAGAAAGGGGGGTGGTTTTTCGGACGACCAGTTCGGCTTCCGTGCGGGAAGATCGACGGTGGACGCGATCATGAGCGTCCTCGCCCGCACGGAGGCCGACATTGAGGCGGGGAGGGTAGTGGTGGGCGTTTCCTTTGACGTGAAGAACGCCTTCAACTCCTTCTCCTGGCCAGTTATAGGGAGGGCGCTCCTAGATATGTTCCTCCCTATCTAATAGAGATCGTTTGGGACTACTTCCATAGTCGAGGACTTATGTACACGGACCGGGACGGGGTCCTGAGGGTCAGGATCATGGGCTGCGGAGTGCCGCAGGGGTCGGTATTGGGACCCCTGCTTTGGATTATAGCCTATGACCTGGTTCTCAGGGTTGCCCTCCCCACGGGATGCTGGCTCTCGGGATTCGCAGACGATATATACCTAGGAGTCAGCGGGGAGGGCTGGCAGGAGCTAACCAGGCTGGCGAACATGACTGCGGCCTGCGTGATGCGCTCCATCGAGAGGCTGGGTCTGGAGGTGGCCCCACAAAAGACGCAAGCTACGGCGTTCTTCGACTGTAAGGTGTCGGGGCCGCCTCCGGAGGAGCTCAGCCTCCGAATAGGAGGCGTGAGGATCCCGATTACCCCTCATCTAAAGTATCTGGGAACGTGGCTGGATGGCTCAAGGAGCTTCGGCAAGCACGTCGCTCGCGTGGCTCCGAGGGCACGCACGGTAGCCAGCAATCTGGCTAGGCTGTTGCCCAACATTGGCTGGGCCAGCGGGTATGTGCGTCGCCTCTACGTGGCAACGGTCCACTCGGTGCTCCTCTACGCGGTACCGATTTGGTCGGAAAAGGTGGGCTACAACACCCGCCCTGGCAGGCAGCTGGCGGCGGCCCAACGGCTGATAGCCAACAGGGCCGCCAGGGCCTATCGGACCGTTTCCCACGTGGGGGCGACCACCCTCGCCGGGATCCCCCCGATTCACCTGATCGCCATGTCACACGCCCGTATATACACAGACCAAGGCGATCAGGGGGGGGGGCATCATAACGGCGAGGGCCAAGAGGGCGCTGAGGCTCCAGGCCAAAGCAACCCTCCTACGCAAGTGGGAGGATTTCCTCGCGAACCCCCGGTTAGGGGGCAGGAAGGTCAGGGAGGCTATTCGGCCAGTCCTTGGGGAGTGGGTGGAACGTAAGGGGAGAGGCCTTACGTTCCATACAGGTGATCACCGGGCATGGTTGCTTTGGTGACTACCTGTGCCGGATCGGGAAAGAGCGCATCACACGCTGCCATCACTGCCCGGAGGAGGCAGACACGGCGCAGCACACGCTGGAGCATTGCCCAGCGTGGGAGGAACAGCGCCGTGTCCTCCAGGCGAGCGTAGGAGAGGACCTCTCCCTCTCGGCCATCATGGCTGCGGTGACCGAGGGGGTAGCAGGTCAGATTATGTGGAGGGCGTTCGCCTCCTTTTGCAAAGAGGTTATGTCACAGAAGGAGGCAGCCGAACGCATTAGGAGGAGGGAAGCCCCCCTCTCCTAGCGACAGCGAAGATAGCGACGGGGTTGGGCCGCGCCACGGGCCGCCGTCATCACCACGGTGCGGGCGGCGGCGTCGCGGGCCTGGAAACGGCCGCCCCGTCGCTGCTCCGACCGCATAAAGAGACGGCGCATGACAGCGCCGGGGAGTGAGGACGCGGCTGATAGTGGCGCGCGCAGGAGGTACCTTCCCCCCCCTCCAGAACGGGAAGGAGGTTGCCACCGCCAGCAATCAGCGGTCGGCGGCCACCTATGATATTGGTCCTCTCCCTAAGAACTTTAAGGGGAGGACTGTGGGGGTGGTGTGGGCGTGCGGGCGGGGTTACCGCGCGTCCGCAGCACAAACCACCCCTGCTAGAAGGGCGGCGGGCCTGGGCGGATGTCCCCCCATCCCGCAACACCTAGGAAGCAGCTCGATCCGAGCGAGGGAAACATCTTGGCGTTTCCCAGGCTGGTGCCCAGATCGGGCTAAGCGCTGGGGGGGGGGGGACGCGCTGATTCTTCCGGGGTCCCCCAGCGCTTAGTCCGATCTGGGCACCTGAGGGGGACATCCGCAGGAGTTTTAGCCTTTAGACCATGCATGCAGTATCGTGGGCGATGTGCATGCATGGAATCCGGCACTCCCTCCGCCTCTTCCCTGGGTAAACCGGGCAGCCGGGATCCCAGTAGTTGAAGATTTCTCCTGCGATAAAAAAAAAGGCTTAATCGATTGCTTGGGGTCCTATTATATGTTACGTCCTGCGGACTCCACGATATCCCTTTTTCGCGGGAATTCTTATGCGCCCAAGATAGCTCTTAAGATTAGGATAAACAAACCGAGTACGAACGGTTATCGATCGGCGAGTGAGGTTAGGTCTCCTCACATTCCTTTTTTTTATGATCAAACTGCCTATTTGCTTGGGCAACTAAAAGCAACCTCCCAGATGACAAATTACTAACAGATGGGAATATGGTGACCAGATTCTCATCAACCTTGTCTGGCCCATAACTATAAACCCGGCGACACGACGCGCCAAAGAGGGCTTAATTCCTGACGGGGCTTGATGGGGATCTGCATTACATCGCGTGACTCACTCAAAATTGGCCGTGGGATGCTCCGACAAACAGAAACGAAACCTAATACGTGCTTTTAGAAATCTTAAGAGCACGTGGCGGAAGTTTCTGTTTGCAATAAAACTGCACTTAAACTTGAGAAGTATGCATCGTCTGTCAACATAAAAACAGGGTCGCAGGATAAATGAGATAACCGAAAAACAAAATGCGTCACTGGGAGAAGCGATGGGTTACACCCCCAATAAGACAGTGGGGGCCCTTATGAAGGGACTCACCAATGGAAAACCGGAAAAATCGATAACCGTCTCTAGGTTTCTAGGATAGGCGAAAACTTCAAAATCTACCTCTTGGGTGAGAATCATCTCACCCAATAAGAAATCCTCTAAACAAAAATTAGAGACATCCCGCCAACCAGAAGTTCCCAAAACGAAAACCAGACACCTCCCACAACGAAATCTACCCTTTCCATCCTTGGAACTTTCCTATAAAAATCGCGACTTTAAGCACTTGCACACACTTCCGATCCGGCACGAGACAGTTTACTTCTAAGCCCGCATATTTTCCGCTTACTTATATTCTAACGCCACTTTTCTGTTGTTCACCAACTTAAAGTATCGCGAGTAAATTCTGTGCGCGCTAAGTGCCACGAATCACCCTCACAGCGAGATCTGTGGTCAGCGCCAGCGCCTGACAGAAATATATATATATATATTTTTTTTTTATACGTATATATATATATATATATATATATATATATATATATATATATATAAAAAACGTATATATATATATATATATATATATATATATATATATATATATATATATATTATATGTATATTCCAACGAATAGTAAGTCCTAAATATTCGGTTACTCTAACTTTCAATTGCCTGCACACGTATAAATGTATGTAAGTCGTATCATAATAGCCATTCTATTTCTGTCTCTAATAATCTTTGCGTTCTCCGCTCAAGATTGTTATAATCCCTCTTGGAATTACCCTAGCATCACTTACTCAGAGTAATTATCGAATCCTTTTCCTTAGCGATAACACGCTCAAGGCACTCCTCTACCGACCCGTAATTCTGCTTCTCACGATTCAGCTGTAATCCCCCAAGCATTATTTGCTCAGAGGATTCTCAGTTTCCTTATTCCTAGCGATATTCGCTCAGAACCTCCCAATACTCCCATTTAATTGCTTTAGCGTCATTCGCTCAAGATAATTAAGAATCCTTATTCCTAGCGATATTCGCTCAGGACCTCCCGTTAATTCTTAATTCTCCCGCTTAATTACCTTAGCGTCATTCGCTCAAGATAATTAAGAATCTTTATTCCTAGCGATATTCGCTCAGGATCTCCCATCAATCCGCTGCTCCTACTTAGAGTTATTCTCCCGCCTGGTTGCTTTAGCGATTATCCGCTCGGAGTAATTAAAAATCCTTTCCTATATAGATGGTATGGAAACATAGAGAGGGCAGGAAGCGAAGAGAACGCATTCTGCAGCATCAAAACCGGCAGAATAGTTCTCCAGTGATAACATCCGTCCTCTCCGGGAGATTCATCTCCGAGGACGCCCTAGCCGAACTGCGCCGGCTTAACGGCCTACACTCCGCTCCGACGACGGAGAATAAGACCCAGTCCTCCCCGGAATTAATCGACCTGATCGAGTCTACACCGATCATTGATTTAACCCGTCGTGGAAAATCCGCCACGCGTCAATGATTTTGAGACAACACACCGCTCGTTCGAATTCGATCGAACGGTTGTCAACACGCACCTACGCCAATCACTCGAATCCGCAAAATGTAAATTAACATGTACATAAATATACTTTTTTAAGATATGATATATATATATATATATATAATATATATATATACAGCTTACCCTAACACCTAGCCTAAAATTATTTCTTAAATTCTTGTCTTTCGTTTTCATTTCGCGAACATCTTTTATATTTTAATTTAAGATTCAAATACACCTAAAACCGGACAAATTTAATTAAATTCAGTGTAACTTCATTCCGTTAATTGTAATAATAGCAAAAAGAATGTTTATTTTCAATAGGTTTCCCCTTCAAAAATCCTGACCCGATCACCCCCGTTATTTATGTAACACCCGCGATGAATACACCTTACACATACATTTTCACTTTAAAATATCTCAATTCCCGGTTTAATTTGCCTACGTCTTACTTATTGTAATAGCGATAGTTTACTTAATTCAGAATAAATGTTTTATTTATGTTAAATAAATATAAATTTCCATTTCATTTATTTGTAACTTAAGACCTCACCCATTACTTTCCCATCTCTCGAAATCGCACGAGGTCCGATCCTAAGTTAAAGGGATTAAATTCCCTGACTTAAAAGAGGACCGACGATCGCACCTCACTGAAGGCGTCCTACCGTCCCTACGGACGTTGACCCTTCTTGAGCCATCGAAAGTGCGTTCGGCTCGCGCCACGCGCCTCAGAGCGTGTACCTGCGAGCAATATTCTTAAGCGTCTAGTTGCGTCCTTCCTTACCCCTACCCCTCTGGTTAGCCTTTCCTCCTGGGGTTGAACGTAACAATATAATAAAAGTGTCATTACTTTTTTTCTACATTTCTTGAATATTAAGGGAGATTTTGTAATTTATATGTCAAAATCGGGTAAGTTAGATTTTAGACGTTCGTTTCATCGACTACAATTGGCAAATACTTCCGGGTAATTTAGATTTAAGAAACGTCATTAACGTCGTCGTCCCGGTGTCCGGTTATAATCGATATTTCAATACTCGCGTAGGGGAGACCGGGGCGGAGTCGTCATTGCAATTATCTCGAAATCTGTATGTTGTGTGAACTCGCTATTAATACTGTAAACGCGGCTTATGGTGCCTACGTAACCAACGGAGTTTAGTGAAGTTATGTGCCATGTTGTGATTCTTATCGAGGCAAACGTGTTTTCGGAGGTCGAAAGTAAAATTTTTTGCGCGTCAAAAATTTGTAATATTTTAAATATTATTGTGTCTCCGAATCTCAAAGTGATTCTAAAGAGTAATGCGTGTCTGTGAAGTTGGCATATCATTTTCCACCAGATCAAAAATAAAAGAGAGTTCTTCTCGCATACAATCGAGTTCTATAGTTCCTGGTACTTTTTAGCGATAATTCTGGTAATTTTGCCAAAAAAAAATTTATTGAAAAAATTATCTGCTAGTTTTCCATGGCATAAGGTGAGATGCCGACAAAATCTTGGAGTTCCGGTTTATATAAACATTTTTCGAATAGTTCTGAACATACTGAAGCATTTTCTAAAAAGTTCCCGGCACTAGCAATGTTACATGATTTTTTAATAAATGAATACCGCCCGACAGCCAAGTACTTAGAGAGAATAGAGTGATATGCTGTACGAAATATCGGAGTACCGGTTTATCTAAAATATTTTTTGAATATTTCTGAGCATACTGAAGCATTTTCTGAAGAGTTCCCGACACTAACTATATTGCAAAATTTTTTTATAAATGTATATCACCCAAGCGTCACGTACTTAGAGAGAATAGAGTGATGTGCTGTACGAAATGTCAGAGTTCTGGTCTAAAATATTTGGTGTAAAATATTTTTCGAATAGTTCTGAATATACTGAAGCATTTTCTAAAGAGTTCCCGGCACTAGCAATGTTGTATGATTTTTTTATAAATTAATACCGCCCGAGTACTTAGAGAGAATAGAGTGATATGCTGTGTTGAATCTCGGAGTTCCAGTTTATGTAAAATATTTTTCGAATAGTTCTGAAAATATTTATGCTGTGACGTGGCCCCGTGTGCCCGTCACATTAGCGTAGCGTAACCCCGAACTCCAACCCCGTGGTGGAGTAAACTGGCGTACCGTCTGGTAAATTGAGCGGACATTGCTGGCGTTTCTCAGTTGCAGGATAGGGCGGCAGGACTGCTCCGATTTCGGCAGGTTGGCGCCATCCGGCGGGACGAGGAGGCACCGCCGAAATCGGAGCCGAGGATCGACGTCGCTCAAATCATTACTGTTGAGTCGATTGTGAGAGAGGAAGGATGTCTGGCGAGGACTGAAAGACCGAGGACGGCCGGAAATTGTGAACGACCAGCAATCCCGAGTACCAGGTAACGGGGTATCGTGTGGCGGAGGGTCGTGTACGGTAGTGTCGTTTTGGAAGAAACATGCGTAATCCAGGGGATCTTCGCGTGGATTTAATGATTCGCGTACGATATACTCGTCGCGTACTTGTCGTGAATCCTTCGGGATTATCGAGATTTCGGGTCTGACTACTCCGCCCGCGACCGCCTCGTGTATAGTAAAGTAAAAGGGTCTGTCTCCGGTCGGCTCAGCAGTCAAGTTGCGTGGATGCTCCGGTGTACGTGGCCGGTCGAATTCGGGCATTAATTGTTGCGTCCGGTGCTCTTTGCGTGTGACGGTAGCTTTTCGTGTAGCGCGTGATCTCCGCGTGAATTTCACGTGCGCGTAACTGACCGTGGCTCACCTATACCCGGAGTATCGCCGGTGTGTTTTGTGCATCTTTCGTGCGGATTGTATGTAATATTCGGCGTTTTCCGCGTGTCTTCGGCGTTATCTGAATTTCGTGCATATTGCGTGTCATATTCGGCGTTTTCTGCGTATCTTCGGCGTTACCTGAATCACGGGTAAAGTATCTTTGCGTCTTTGTACATATCGCGTGTTATAA
This sequence comes from Temnothorax rugatulus, assembly GCA_035220575.1. Lineage (NCBI taxonomy): Eukaryota > Metazoa > Arthropoda > Insecta > Hymenoptera > Formicidae > Temnothorax > Temnothorax rugatulus. Next base: position 55,693 of record JASTWL010000465.1, on the reverse strand, counting down.
TTCGGCGTTTCCGTGTTTCTGAATTGCGTGTAAAATCTGTTCGAGTTTACGTATTCGAGTTATGCCTGCATTGCGTGGGATAGTATTCGAATTGAGTTGTGTGGAATACGTATCCGAATTGCGTGGAAATATTTGCGAGTTCTATTCGAGTTGCGGGGAAATATATTCGAGTTGCGTGTAAATAGATTCAAGTTTCGTGTTAAATCTATTCTAAAATAGTGTGATTCCCGTCCCCGTGGGAAAAAGCGGTTCCATTTTGTGTCGACGCGCGAGTAGAACGTCCGGCGTATAAGGTGGTTCACGTGTTCTTATTGGCTAATTATACTTGAACGGCTCTGTATGTGGCGAGATGGGCAGGAAACACAAACGATATCTTGTACTCTAATGCGATCTTTATTCTATAAGATATATACACTCAAACACGTCCGTACGTCCGAACTCGACAACACTCCTCCCAGAGGGCTCTTGTGAGTTCACACAACGACCGAACGACCGCACGTACGCGTGGCGCCCCGAGGCTCGCGCCACACGGGAGCTGCCCTCTCGAAGGGCGGGAGCACACCGCTCGTTCAAAGCCCAACTCATCATAGTTCTTTACGTGCGAAGGGAAATACCTCGTACGAGTATTCTCGATGTTTCAAGTATCCTCAAGATATGATCATTCGCGTGAAATACGGTTATCGGAGACGGAGCATAAGGTATATTAGCGTTTGCGAGCATTTTTAGCGAGGTTTCGAGTATCAATCAGATACGACCGTTCGAGTTAAATATTGTATAGCATTGCGTTTGCGTTACGGTTATATTAACTTTGCATCCACGTTATCTATCGAATTGCCTCCGAATCGAGAGGGTACACGGTCAAAAGCGGGACACACGACCTGCGCCATACGTCGATCACGTGCACCCTATCCGGGCCGCACGCGCCTCTCACGGTTGAACACCAACCTTCCGTCTGACCGCTGGTTGTAAATATACGATATTTTCATATGTTATCTGCATTATTTTTCTGTGTCTACCGGAACCACACTCAAAGTGCCTAACTCCATAGAATCTAGTGAACCCCGCCCTCAGCCGAATTTCTGAGCAGCCGTCGCATTCGGCTCGAGCAAATTATTGAGAGCTACGTTTATGTGAGAATTAGAGTCAGAAGGTGGTGCGGCCTTCTCCGCACCTGGCGCCCAAATTGTCGTTGGAAATTTTTGTGTACGGATTTCGATTTTGCTTTTTTGTTGTCTTTGCGAGTGCTCGAGTAACCGAATAATTATTTGCGATGCCCGATAGCTGCGCATTCCAACCCAGCCGCGGGAAAAGGTGTCGCAGATAATGCATTTTCTAAAAAATTCCCTGCATTAACAATGTTGTATAAATTTTTAATAAATTTATATTGCTCGAGCGCCGCGTACTACTTTCTTTTAATTAATAATACGTCACTTTGATTTACTTCTCAAGCTGAAGAACATTAATATGATAAACACAATTAAGAATTTAATTGACTATATACTGGCAACGATTATAATCGTCGTGACAGATCGTCACCGCGTTTCGACCAAGGATTCTGGTCGTTCTTTGATGTAATTTTAGATGTTTATATATAAGCATTCTAATTAAATATTACATTCATTGCGAAAAATATTACCTCAGCCAGGGTTCGAACTTAGAACGTCCCTCATTCCGTGATAGGTGTCGTATCAATTTGACCACTGAGGCATGTGGTAATATTTATCGCAATAACATGTATTAAGATGACAAACAATAATGGAACACCGATTTTCAGTCAAAGGTGTGTATTCAAACCAAATAAGTAATTTTTACTTCGCCAGAGAATAATAAACACAATTAAGATGTGTTGTGATATGAGTTCTCATGTTATCGACAGAGACTTTAACACATTCATTATAGGTGGCAGCATAGAATTTTTTCCATTTTTTTGTTGTTACGCTTCTATATCTTTTAACTAGAGCTTGGCCGCCTTTCGTTCGTTACTCAAAGACACTTTATTCTCAAGTTTTCTCAAGTATATCTTGCAACACTGTAATCAAAGGCAAACGTTTATTCTGTGTTTTCAATCCATTAAATCATTATCTTTCTTCTAAAACTTGTGTTCTGCAAATTCGTATAACCTGCTATATCCCTCGACAGGAAACGCTAACAGGTTATGGGCCCAGCACGCTTCCACTGCGCGTGAAAACGAAAGAAAATAGAACTCGTGCAGAACGGATACACAAGTTTCATTTCAGTAAGTCAAATGAGCGACAAGGACTTGGTGCGAATCGAATCTCCTACCGAGGAGACATTCGTGAGCTGGAAGTTCAAGATGCAAGTGCTTTTCGAGAAGCGGGACTGCATGGCTGTCGTCGACGGATCGCTGAAAGAGCCGGAAGGAAGAGGAGAGGATTGGAAAAATTGGCGAAAGAAGGAAGCGGATGCCCGATACTACATTTCTGCATCGTTGGATGATAGACTAACAAGAAAGGTAATCACGTGCAAGACAGCAGCAGAGATGTGGGAAACAATCTGCGGAGAATTTGAGAAAAGGTCAGCCGCGCGTGTAACGATGTTACAGAAAAAGCTGCTAAATCTAAAATTGACAGCAGAAAACAAAGGTAACAGATTATATTACTGAAGCTAAGAATCTAGCTTATCAACTTGAACAAGCGGGCGAGATAGTTTCAGACGAGATGCTACGAACAATGATCATCGATGGTCTGCCAATCACAAAATATAAAGTTTTGTGATAGCCTGGAACGGCAAGAAGAAAACAGAAAGGACCATACAAACTCTGGAAGAAGAGCTTATTTCTGCAGAAGAACTCTTGAAGGCAGAAGATGAAGAAATTGTGGCCTTAGCAGCAGCGACAAAACAGAAAGGAGCACAGTGTCATAAACAGAAATCAGCGGCAGAAAAGGGCTCTGACAAGAAGTTTAAAGGAACATGTTATTTTTGCAAACAAATTGGCCACAGGAAACAAGATTGTTTTAAATGGATAGAAAAGCAAAAGAGCAATGACGGACAAAATTCATCAGACAAGCTTAAGGCAAAATAAAACCGAAGCGCAAAGAAACGACAATTACGGAGATGTTTTCATGGTAAAGGCGACCAGCGTAAATGATACCGTAACAAGCGACAAAGATTTCTGGTTAGCGGACAGTGGAGCATCTTTTCATATGTGCAATGACAGACAGCTGTACGCAGAATTTGGACCGTCTGAACATGCAGAAGTTCTGATTGGTGATGGTAGGAAAGTCAAGGTAATAGGCGAAGGAGATGTGCATATCAAGGTTTTGCAGGAAGGCGATTGGAAGCCATGGCGACTAACCAAAGTATTGTGTGTACCAGAACTAACAAATAATTTATTCTCATACTCAGCGTGCACGAGTCATGGATGCGAGATTTTGTCAGGTCATGATTCTATTAAAGTTATTAAAAATGGAAAAGTAGTTGCGTCTGGAATTCGACACAAAAATCTATACAAAATGAATTTCAGGATATGCAGAAATGGACAAGCCAATGTGGTGAAAATTGATCCTGAGCAGAATCTGCGACTATGGCATGAAAGGCTGGGACACGCAAGTCTTTCGGTTATGCAGAAGATGATCGCAAATAATCCAACCATTGGCATTAGCAAGACAGAATTACAGCAATTCACATGTGAAGCTTGCATCTTTGCAAAGGCACATCGAAAGACATTTAAATCACTGGGCGCAAAAGGATTATAAACCAGGTGAATTTGCGCATTCAGATGTCTGCGGCCCATTTCCAACTTCTGCATACAATGAGTCACGGTACTATGTCCTTTTCAAGGATGATGCATCAGAGTACCGTTTTGTCTATGCAATCAAGGAGAAAAGCGAAGTTTTTGAAAAGTTAAGCAGTACGCAAATGCAGTCAGAAATCGGTTTGGCAAGGATCTAATGGTGCTGAAGAGTGACAACGGTCGCGAGTTTATTAACGATGCAATGAAAAAGTTCTGCCTGTCAAGAGGCATCGAGCATCAGACGTCGGCGCCGTACAATCCGGAACAAAATGGAAAGGCAGAACGTGATATCCGGACCATCAACGAGATGATTAGAGCCATGATTTTGGGAGAAATCTACCAAGTTGTTACGCTTCTATATCTTTTTAACTAGAGCTTGGCCGCCTTTCGTTCGTTACTCAAAGACACTTTATTCTCAAGTTTTTCTCAAGTATATCTTGCAACACTGTAATCAAAGGCAAACGTTTATTCTGTGTTTCAATCCATTAAATCATTATCTTTCTTCTAAAACTTGTGTTCTGCAAATTCGTATAACCTGCTATATCCCTCGACAGGAAACGCTAACAGGTTATGGGCCCAGCACGCTTCCACTGCGCGTGAAAACGAAAGAAAATAGAACTCGTGCAGAACGGATACACAAGTTTCATTTCAGTAAGTCAAAATGAGCGACAAGGACTTGGTGCGAATCGAATCTCCTACCGAGGAGACATTCGTGAGCTGGAAGTTCAAGATGCAAGTGCTTTTCGAGAAGCGGGACTGCATGGCTGTCGTCGACGGATCGCTGAAAGAGCCGGAAGGAAGAGGAGAGGATTGGAAAAATTGGCGAAAGAAGGAAGCGGATGCCCGATACTACATTTCTGCATCGTTGGATGATAGACTAACAAGAAAGGTAATCACGTGCAAGACAGCAGCAGAGATGTGGGAAACAATCTGCGGAGAATTTGAGAAAAGGTCAGCCGCGCGTGTAACGATGTTACAGAAAAAGCTGCTAAATCTAAAATTGACAGCAGAAACAAAGGTAACAGATTATATTACTGAAGCTAAGAATCTAGCTTATCAACTTGAACAAGCGGGCGAGATAGTTTCAGACGAGATGCTACGTACAATGATCATCGATGGTCTGCCAATCACAAAATATAAAAGTTTTGTGATAGCCTGGAACGGCAAGAAGAAAACAGAAAGGACCATACAAACTCTGGAAGAAGAGCTTATTTCTGCAGAAGAACTCTTGAAGGCAGAAGATTAAGAAATTGTGGCCTTAGCAGCAGCGACAAAACAGAAAGGAGCACAGTGTCATAAACAGAAATCAGCGGCAGAAAAGGGCTCTGACAAGAAGTTTAAAGGAACATGTTATTTTTGCAAACAAATTGGCCACAGGAAACAAGATTGTTTTAAATGGATAGAAAAGCAAAAGAGCAATGACGGACAAAATTCATCAGACAAGCTTAAAGGCAAAATAAAACCGAAGCGCAAAGAAAACGACAATTACGGAGATGTTTTCATGGTAAAGGCGACCAGCGTAAATGATACCGTAACAAGCGACAAAGATTTCTGGTTAGCGGACAGTGGAGCATCTTTTCATATGTGCAATGACAGACAGCTGTACGCAGAATTTGGACCGTCTGAACATGCAGAAGTTCTGATTGGTGATGGTAGGAAAGTCAAGGTAATAGGCGAAGGAGATGTGCATATCAAGGTTTTGCAGGAAGGCGATTGGAAGCCATGGCGACTAACCAAAGTATTGTGTGTACCAGAACTAACAAATAATTTATTCTCATACTCAGCGTGCACGAGTCATGGATGCGAGATTTTGTCAGGTCATGATTCTATTAAAGTCATTAAAAATGGAAAAGTAGTTGCGTCTGGAATTCGACACAAAAATCTATACAAAATGAATTTCAGGATATGCAGAAATGGACAAGCCAATGTGGTGAAAATTGATCCTGAGCAGAATCTGCGACTATGGCATGAAAGGCTGGGACACGCAAGTCTTTCGGTTATGCAGAAGATGATCGCAAATAATCCAACCATTGGCATTAGCAAGACAGAATTACAGCAATTCACATGTGAAGCTTGCATCTTTGCAAAGGCACATCGAAAGACATTTAAATCACGGGCGCAAAAGGATTATAAACCAGGTGAATTTGCGCATTCAGATGTCTGCGGCCCATTTCCAACTACTGCATACAATGAGTCACGGTACTATGTCCTTTTCAAGGATGATGCATCAGAGTACCGTTTTGTCTATGCAATCAAAGAGAAAAGCGAAGTTTTTGAAAAGTTTAAGCAGTACGCAAATGCAGTCAGAAATCGGTTTGGCAAGGATCTAATGGTGCTGAAGAGTGACAACGGTCGCGAGTTTATTAACGATGCAATGAAAAAGTTCTGCCTGTCAAGAGGCATCGAGCATCAGACGTCGGCGCCGTACAATCCGGAACAAAATGGAAAGGCAGAACGTGATATCCGGACCATCAACGAGATGATTAGAGCCATGATTTTTGGGAGAAATCTACCAAAGAAGTTATGGTCAGAGACGATTTACATGGCTGCCTGGATACTGAACCGTTCAGCTACAACCAAAAGCGAAGTTACACCATTTGAACGATGGTTTGGAGTTAAGCCGGACCTGTCACAGACTCGAGTATTTGGTTGTTCTGCATACGCGCACATAGCAGATGGTCAACGAAGGAAACTTGATCATAAGGCGCAGAAGTTGGTATTCATCGGTTACCAAGGAAATTCTGAAAATTATAGATTAATTGACTTGAGCACATTCAAGGTGACAGTAGCAGCAAGCGTGGCATTTGAGGAAAGCAATGACTCGAATTTCTTCAAGACAGTGGGAGCTGTGAAATTCATCGAAAGCGATGAAGATTGCGACTCAGATGAAGATTGCGACATAGATCAAGATTCTGAGAAGACTAAAAGGCAACACATTGAGAAGGATCAGAATGATGTAAAAGAAGAAAATAGAGCAGATTCTTCGTCAAGGCAGCTGCGAAATCGAGAAACATTGAAGAAGCCCGACCGATTGTCATATCCGCAAGCACATATAGCATCAGTTGAAGAGCCAAAGAACTATCAGGAAGCAATCGATAGTGCCGATGGAATAAGATGGAAAGAGGCAATTGATATCGAGGTTTCTGCCCACCAGAATCATAGAACTTGGACGGAAGGAATTTCACCAGTAAAGAAACCGATAACCTGTAAGTGGATCTTTAAAAGAAAGATCACTCCTGGCGAACCCGAAAGATACAAGGCTCGACTAGTAGCACGAGGGTTTACTCAAAGATACGGGATAGATTATGTCGAGACATATGCGCCCGTCGTGCGGTACGAAAGTATTCGAGTTCTGCTAGCCTTAGCAGCGACAAATGACCTAGAAATGCTACAGTTCGACGTAAAGACGGCGTTCTTATACGGTGAGGTAAAGGAAGATGTCTGGATCGAGTTGCCAGAAGGACCATGGCCAGCAGGAAAACGGATTGTAAAGCTTAATAAATCATTATATGGTCTTAAACAGAGTCCACATTGTTGGAACGAAAAACTTGACGACACACTTTCTGAATTCCAGTTGGAGAAATCTGATGCTGACGAATGCATATATGTGGGACAGTACGAAGATGAAATGATCTACCTGGCTCTATATGTTGACGATGGCATTGTACTTTGCAAGTCAATGGAAACAATCAAGAAATTCCTGCGAAAATTCGGACAAGTGTTCGAGATTAAGGTGTCCGAACCAATTTACTTTGTAGGATTAGAAATTGAACGCGATCGAAGCAGAAGATTGTTGAAGATCCATCAGAAGACCTACTTAGAGAAGATCATCGAGAAATTTGGCATGATTGATGCAAAGACATTAAGTATACCGGTTGATCCAAATTCTCACTTATCAAATGAAATGAGTCCAAAGACAGATGCAGAACGAAAAGAAATGTCTGTAGTGCCATACTCGGCATTGATTGGATCATTACAATTTGCGGTAAATGTGACGCGACTGGACATTGCATTTGGAGTGAACCTACTCAGCCGTTATCTGCAGAATCCAGGCCGTGAACATTGGCATGCAGCAAAACGTATCCTGAAATATTTGAAGGCGACTGTAGATGAGGGTATCATCTACGGAGGAAAAGCTTCGTCTTGTAAACCGATATGCTACAGTGATGCTGATTTTGCTGGTGACGAGGATGAAAGGCGTTCTACAAGCGGGTACGTCATGATCTTATGCGGAGGACCGGTGGCTTGGACATCACGAAGACAGAAGACAGTTTCGCTAAGTACAGCTGAAGCTGAACTAATAGCAGCTACGATGGCGACGCAAGAAGCAATGTGGATCCTAAAACTGATGGCATCAGTACACAAGGTAGATGAGACAGAATTGGAGCCTATTCAACTGAACTGCGACAATCAAGCAACAATTGCTCTGACCAAAAATCCAGTTTTTCACCAAAGGACCAAACACATCAGCAAAGATTATTGGTTTGTACGTAAGGCTGCAGAAATGAAGAAAATAGTAATCAATTATTGTCCAACAGAAGTGCAACTGGCCGATATCCTGACAAAAGGATTACCAAGAGCTCGGTTCTGGAACTTGAAAGAATTACTGTCAATGAACACTATGACCTCAGTGGGAGTGTTGTGATATGAGTTCTCATGTTATCGACAGAGACTTTAACACATTCATTATAGGTGGCAGCATAGAATTTTTCCATTTTTTTGTTGTTACGCTTCTATATCTTTTTAACTAGAGCTTGGCCGCCTTTCGTTCGTTACTCAAAGACACTTTATTCTCAAGTTTTTCTCAAGTATATCTTGCAACACTGTAATCAAAGGCAAACGTTTATTCTGTGTTTCAATCCATTAAATCATTATCTTTCTTTTAAAACTTGTGTTCTGCAAATTCGTATAACCTGCTATATCCCTCGACAGGAAACGCTAACAAGATGATATTTTAAAATGCTCGAAAATTTACTTGCCACTTTTTGAATCAGAATTTTCTCTTTTTTATTGTAATACTTGTTTGATTTAACTTTCGGTTGTCACACGGGGTTAATCAAGAGACACGGTAGTGTCTCGCGCCAAGTACGCGCGAAGCGAGACCGACCGTGACTCTTTTACGCGACGCGACGAGTTGCGAGTACCCGAGATTTTGAGTCTCAATAAATAACTGAACGGATCGAGTTCAGACTAATCTCAATCGATAGCTTGGGGTTCAATTATATGACAAAAGTGTTTTTATTTTTCCTCTACGTACCCTACGAGCGGAGATTTTGTGATGCAAAGTCCGAAGTGTGTAAATTTTTATTAAGATACGTCATCGTCAGAACGTCACTTTCACTTTTGCGCAAAAGCGCTAATTGCGCGTCCTTTTTACTTTTTCGACGTTAGCGGTGCTTTTTTATTCCCGTCACATTCTTCCTTAAATTATGTTTATTGTTTTTTTATTCAATCAAAAATTTTAGTACTAATGTTTAAACTTTAATGTTTAAATTTCGAAGTCTAACAGCGCCAAGTTTTTTACAAGAAAAATTTATTTATTTTATTTTAATTAAATATTTCTATTTTGTACTGTTACCTCTTTGATTCTTTGTGATTAAAATGATTTTTTGTAATATTATAATTTTGTTAAAGAGAATTACTCCCCCGATGGGTTCCTACCTTGCCGAAGCCTCGGGGCGGGTGTTCGTGGTTCGCGGGACGCGGGGGACGACGGGACCGCTCGGCGGACCCGGTGTTCTCGGGGGCTGCGGGTGGCCGCCCTGGGGCGGGTGGGGGGGCTTAAGGGCGCGCACGGGGATCACCCGCTCAGGGGTGTAGCCGGGCGCGCCCGACCAAAAGGAACCCCCCAAGCCAAGGTGTGAGCAACCGTGCTGATGGCTGCGTGGCGCAGGGGGTGCTGCGTCACTAACGGTGCCTCCCGGAAACCGGGCGACCTCCGGGAGTAACCCCTTCGGGGGCAGCCAAGCCCCGGGCATTCGCGGCTCTGCCCGGGTGAGATCGCGCGACCGCGGTACTCGTGGGAACAAAAATGAAAGAACAACAATCAAATTCAGAGTATGAGGAGGTCCTCCAGGGCGTGGCCACCTTAGTAGGTGGCGAACGACCTGAGGAAACTAGACCGGGCAGCTTGGGGAAGGAGCCGAATGAGGCCCAACCACAAGCTGGTTAAAAGCCGGAAAAAATTTAGTGGAGCGGCACGTCGCCGCTACAAAAAACAGAAGCAGATGGAGGGGAGCAGCGGCGCTGAAAAGCCCGCTCCAGAACCGAACTCTGCTTCTGCAGCAGCGCTGGAGACGGGGGAGCGAGCTTCCGCTGGGACGGGCAAACGTCCCAGATCGGAACAGAGCACACCCAGTCCCAGCATTGCACAGCTGGGCAAAAGGCCTAAGATCGCTCCAGATCAGAGGACTTTTGCCCAGATAACATCCGGCCTAGTGAGGGTGGCCATGGTTCCCATGGAGTATCCCGAACGAAAGCTGGACGAACAAGAGGTTGCTCTCTTGAAGGAAAAGGTGAGGGGAAGTATCCTGAGCATTGCGAGGGGTACTAAAGCTCCCACCTTCAAGAGCACCTCAGATAGGGACGGTGCAGTCATTTTTAACTGCACCGATGTAGAAACCGAAGGGTGGCTTCGAAGCCTAACTTCGGTAATAGATCTTAACGGGGTCCGGCTGCGTGCAATGCGGCTCGATGAGCTGCCTAGGCGGCATCGAGTGGTAGTGCATGTAGAGGACCCTAAGATGCCTGTCAAGGAAGCGATAGAGCTACTTGACAGACAAAATGAGGGTCTCCAAGCCGCGGACTGGGTGGTCGCGAGGGGTAGCGAAAGTAGGGATGCTACGAGCACCCACTTCGCTGCCCTTATTGGGGAGGGAGCGTTGAGTGCTCTTAAAGCGCTCAACTTTAAACCCTTCTGTGGACTCAGCCAGGCGACAGTTAGGTTGCCTGGGGGGAACCGCAGGGGGGAGTTAGGAAGGAAGGAGGATAGATCGGAGACTGCCTAATCAATGACAGGCTCCAATATCCCCTTCACTCAAATCAACTTGCATCACAGCAAAAGCGCCTCGGCGGTTCTAGCCAGGTGCGCAGCTGTGATGCACACAAAGCATTTATTCCTCATCCAAGAGCCGTGGCTCGTCAAGGGACACATTAAGGGCCTTGGAGGTTGTGGTAAATTGTTCAAAGCAGACAACGCAGAAAGACCAAGAGCCTGTATTGTGGCGAAAGGTCTGGATGCCTGTCTATTACCACAATTCAGCGACGGCGATTTAGTAGCTGTAAGGCTGAAACTCAATACAGACGATGGAGGGGTCAGGGACCTGATAGTAGGGTCTGTTTACATGCCCTACGACTCGGAGGAACTACCCCCCCCCAAAGAAACATGATAGAGCTAGTAACTTATGCGAAGGAAAGGGGACTAGAGCTCTTCTTGGGCTGTGATGCGAACTCGCACCACTTGGTGTGGGGAAGCTCCGACATAAACCCAAGAGGGGAGAGCCTACTTAACTTCATCATGAGCACTAACTTACAAATCCTAAATAGAGGAACAGAACCCACTTTCCTGGACTCTAGAAGACAGGAAGTGATAGACATTACGTTGTGCACGAGGGGTGTGGTGGATCTGGTGGCGGGATGGAGGGTCTCAAATGAACCTTCAGGGTCCGACCACAGACAGATCCGCTTCGACCTTGTGAACTTACAGAAAGATGAACAGTGGGGGAGAAACCCCAGGAAAACAAACTGGGAGGGCTTTAGAGCCGACTTAGACAGTCGGCTAAAAAATGCGCCGACCAGATTCCATACAAAGGAGGACCTGGAGATCGCAGCGAGCTTGGTAAGCGATGCTATCAGGGAATCCTTTGAACTAAATTGCCCATTGAGGCCAAGAAATGCCTCGGCCGGTGCCTCATGGTGAAATGCAAAGCTATCGAGGCTCAGGGCCGGGGTAAGAAGGCTCTTCAATAGGGCTAAAAATGTAAATACGTTGGAAGCCTGGGAAAAGCATAAGGCTGCCCAGCGAGACTACAAAAAGGCGATAGTCAACGCCAAAAGAACGGGGTGGAGGAACTACTGCGAGGGGATTGAGAGTGCTCCAGAAGCATCCAGACTCTGCAAGATCCTCTGCAAAGAGAGTGACCCACAGTGGAGCTGTCTCAAGCTCCCTAATGGAGAATTCACAGAAACAACTGAGGAGACTTTGAATCATCTCATGGAGGTTCACTTCCCGGGATTTCAAAAGTCCTCTTCAGCCACGGAGAAACAACGACAACCTAGGGCTGTTTATAAGCCCAGGGCTTGGGCGTTGGCGGCAAAGGTGGTTTATCCACAAGCGGTGGAGTGGGCGGTTCGCTCCTTTGAGCCCTACAAGGCTCCGGGACCGGACGGCGTACTCCCTCTGCTCCTACAGGAGGGACTCGAAGAGCTGGTAGGCCCATTGACTAAAATCTTTAGGGCAAGCATAGCTCTGAGACATGTCCCGCAAGCATGGAGAGCCACTAGAGTGGTCTTCATACCTAAGCCTGGCAGAAATGGACACATTAAAGCCAAGGATTATAGACCCATCAGTTTGATCTCTTTTCTATTAAAGACCTTGGAGAGGCTAATTAATAGGTTTCTCAAGGATGGACCATTAGCGGACCACCCTCTAGCCAGTGCTCAGTATGCCTACAGGGAGGGCAGGTCTACGGAAACTGCCCTACACCACCTGATAGGCAAGATAGAGACGCAGCTGGAGGCGAAAGGATACGCTATTGGAACCTTCTTGGACATCGTAGGGGCGTTTGATAGCACCTCGAACAAGGCCATTAAGGAAGCAATGATTGCACATGGGGTCTCGGAACCGCTAGTAGATTGGGTGGAGGATATGCTGGCGGGGAGGAACCTAACAGTCACGCAAAGTAATATTAGTATCACTGGTAAACCAAGCAAGGGGTGCCCGCAGGGTGGGGTTCTGTCCCCTCTGTTGTGGTGCCTAGTAGTCAATGATCTTCTGGTGAAACTACAAAAGAAGGGGTTCCTGACCAGTGGCTATGCGGATGACGTAGCTATAGTGATCACAGGATCCTTCTTAGATACCCTAAGGGATCGCATGAAGGATGCCTTAAAGATCGTCCAAAAATGGTGTGAAGCCAAGGGATTGATGGTTAATCCATCAAAGACCAATATAATGGTCTTCACTAGGAAATACAAACCAGAACCCATTGAGCCTCTTAAGCTCTGGGGGAAGGTAATCCCCTTTACAACCTCAGTTAAATACTTGGGACTACATATAGATACCAAACTTAACTGGAAAGTACACCTTGCAGAGAGCAGGAAAAAATTCTACACATGCATGTGGATGTGTAGAAGAGCCATGGGAAAATCTTGGGGCATCAAAGCTCCCATAGCACTATGGTTGTACAAAGCGGTACTGTTACCGAGACTACTTTATGCATCTGTGATCTGGTGGCCCAGAACAGAGAAAGTGGAAGCAAAGAACCTTCTGAAAAGCCTACAAGGTAGCTACCTAAGGGCTGCAGTAGGGGCTATGAGGACTACCCCCACAGAGGCGCTAGAAATTGCACTCTGTGTGCCTCCACTGGACCTGGCCGTGGTAAACTCAGCAAGGAACACAGCATACAGACTAAGGTGTCAGGAAGAATGGAGAAATACAGGATTGGGACACACAAGGCTCGACCTGTTCCAGAAACACCCTTTCACTTCAAAACAAGATAGAATTCCTAAAAAATACCAGTTGGTAAAGCATTTCAAAACACGAATACCAACTAGAAAAGACTGGTCTGACCTGAAGGGAGTCGGGGATCCCAATGTGGACCTATGGTTCACTGATGGGTCAGGCATTAATGATTGCTTCGGGGCAGGATTCTACGGGCCGAAGGAGAACCACAGGGAGAGTATTCCTGTGGGAAGCCATTCAACTGTTTTTACAGCTGAGATACTGGCTATCCTAAAGTGCACGGAATATCTGCTAAACAAAGATACGAAGGGAAAGAAGATAAACATCTGCTCGGATAGTAGAGCAGCCATACAAGCGCTGGCAAAAACAACTACCGAATCAGCATTGGTTTGGGATTGCATGCTAGCATTAGAAAGACTATGCGGACCTAACAAAGTCACGTTAGTATGGGTGCCTGGGCATCAAGGAATACCCGGGAACGAAACCGCAGACATGCTGGCCAAGAAGGGAGCTAATGAAGCACCAATTGGCCAGGTGACGGGAATACCCTTTGCAGTAGGCAAAGAAATCATCAAAGGTCGCCTGAAAAGGGAACACCTGGCCAGGTGGGAGAAGTTAAAAACCTGCCGCCAGGCCAGGACTTTGATGAAAGACAGCAGACCAAGTAGGGCTAAAGAACTACTGCGCTGAGCAAACAGAAACTGAGAATGGCGTTGGGACTGCTCACTGGTCACTCCGCCTTACTCAGAGCACACCTTTTTAGTCTCGGGCTTGCGGAGCAAAAGGCATGTCGCCTTTGCGGAGACGAGAAAGAAGACAACGTACATATAATATGCCAATGCCCGGCATTTATATGCAAAAGATACAAACCTGGGGGAAGTATGTTTTTAACCCCCCAGGATCTAGAAAATGCTAGGGTTACAGATCTGATAAACCTGGTACAAGGTTCAAGACTGTATCTCGAGACCTAGCAAAGAAAACGAGTGGGAAGGCACAGAGGATCACTAGATCTAGTGGCCGATAGGGACCTTGGTGGTACCTCCCACTTCTGTACTACTACTACTACTAAAGAGAATTAAGGCTCCTGGTCCCTGACCGAGAACTCCGCATTGACAGTGGCGACGTACCGTCGCGGTAGAAATAAGAACTCCTCCAATGGAGAAATCTGTTCTCTGTGACATGTTGACAACCTATTTTGTGCTACGTGGTATTTCGTTATTATTCGCTCTGTACTTGTGCTGTAACATTTAATGATTCGTGAAACTCGTAAACTTGTACTACTACTACTACTAAGATTTGCAAGGAATACATATGCGGAGGAACATTTTCCACTCCTTTCGATAGTCATCAAACGGCTTGTTTTCCCGTATGTTTAGGCTTTGTTTTATGGTTGTTTGTTTATTGTCGAGGGAAAATAATAGTCTCCCATCAATTTTAGAAGTGTTCTGAAATGATCTACAGTGATTTTTTATTGAAATGTCTTTATTTGAGAATGCAACGCAACACAAAATAGGGTAATTTCTCGCCTCGATAGCAAGAAATTCAATATGGCCGCGGTGACTACCCAGGAGCCTTAAGAAGCTATTACCACTTGGGTTGGAATAGAAAGACCCTTGAATGGGAACACAAATATATATGTACCACTTAAGTTTTATTTTTTAAAAGTAGTTGCACAACAATTATTTTTCAAAGCAATATGTATATTCTCTTTGCAATTGGCGCAATTTAAAGATTTCACATCTTTTTTGGAAATACATGTCACTTGAGTTGAGTTAGGTAACAATAATTTTATGATATAATAATTTTGTTAAGGAAGAAATTAAAGCTACTACCACTTAGGTTGGATTTTTGGATTTATACATATCATTTAGGTTAAGCTAGGTTAAAGTGACCCCAGTCTATTTTTTTATAAATTACAGTAACATATCAAGAAAACTAAGCAAAATATTGAGCAAGAAACGCTGAAAAATGAAAGTTATGATTTTTTTTTTAATTTACATTTTTTTAAGGATTTCTTTGAACATGATGCCACTCAATAAGTTTTTATAATGAGAATACATTCTACAATTTACCATTCGAAAAGAGCCTTGAACTTATAGTAATGTATTAGCATATCACGATTATATGGGTAAGGTGTTAATAAAAATAACAATTCTTCGAAAATTGCTAGAAGCTTTACTCTTCTGAAATACATATATAGAAGAGCACTAAAACTATAACATAGACCTAAAAAAAAAAACTCGCGCCGACGCACCAGCATATCACAATCGTATCGGTAATAAACGTTTGCTACGGAAAACTAGCAGATCAGTTTCAATATGCTCAGAACTATTCGAAAAATGTTTTATATAAACCGGAACTCCGAGATTTCGTCGGCATCTCACTCTATGCTATGAAAAACTAGCAGATAATTTTTTCAATGGATTTTTTTGGCAAAATTACCAGAATTATCGCTTGTCTCGGGGGGGGAGGGGGGTGTAAGGCCCCGGCTGCGAGTTGGTCTATGTTCGAAGGACCAGAGGAAGTGTGTTTCGTCTCCTCAATGCAAATTAAGCGAACTTTAAGCGAAAGAATATAGCGAAAGCAAGTGACTCACCTTTCGGTCGGCCATCGTCTCCTGGAGGGTTTTCGTCCTTCTCAAAGCTCGTAGGCAGGCGCAAGCAGGCAAGCAGCAGGCAAGGCGGGCGCAAGCAGGCAGAGCAGGCAAGGCACAAGCAGGGAAGACAGGCGAGAAATGCAGACGATCGCACTCCCGGAGAAGCGAGTATACGGCCTTCTGTAGGTTCGTGTGTGCACGTGTAGGTGTACATCCCGAGACTTCTTGTCGATGAGTGCCGAGCAAGT
Organism: Temnothorax rugatulus; assembly: GCA_035220575.1. Lineage (NCBI taxonomy): Eukaryota > Metazoa > Arthropoda > Insecta > Hymenoptera > Formicidae > Temnothorax > Temnothorax rugatulus. The sequence continues at coordinate 39,416 of JASTWL010000465.1, read as the reverse complement.
CCTGAAACTCGTGTCGCAAGCGAGTACTTGCTCTTCCTTTTCATGACGGGTGCCCTCGTAGAGTGCACGATGGCAACACCGATTGGTGAGTCGCGAAAATATCGATATCGATCCGAGCCATCTGCCGACGTTTCGCGCGAGTCACCGAAAATATAGTAATGTACCGCGTAAACCGACTAGCGATAATACCAAAGACTAATACTATTAATACTAATAAACTAACATCTACTATTTACAAAGGCGAGCGCCAAACATCGCTAAAAAGTATCAGGAACTATAGAACTCGACTGCATGCGAGAAGACCTCTCTTTTATTTTTGATCATTTTCCTAGAAAATGATCTGCTACGAAAAGTTAGCAGATTATTTTTTCGATCGACTGTTTTTTGGGTAAAACCACCAGAACTATTACTAAAAAGTATCAGGAACTATAGAACTCGGCTGCATGCGACAAGAACTCCTTTTTATTTTTGATCTGCTGGAAAATGATATGCCAACTTCACCGACATGAGTAATGCATGCTGAACACGAATCCAGTGAAGTTTTTTTATTTTCATTGATTTCTAATATTTTATGAGCGACCAAACTTGAAACTTGTGTCCGGAGCGAAGTTGTCACCAAGCCATATCATGGAAGGTTCCGGCGAAAATCAAAGTCAAAGAAGCAGCAGTGGTCGGATTCCGGCGAGGACTTGGATAATATGTGCTGTGTATGCTCAGAGATAACAGAATAGAGCTGAATAGAAACGTGCGAGCGTAGGGCACATAATGTGTGCGCTTTTCTTGTAATTATTTACCGCCATCGTATTTTTAATTAATGTTTCCATTTTTCTAATAAAAAATATTTAATTAAATGTATCCTATCATTTTTTTCATAATCGGAATTATGAATTTCCATTTAAAATTCAGTCCGAGAATGAAGTGACGACTCCGCCCCGTCAATTTTGACATTTTAATTTTTGCACCTTTGTCGTTTTCACTCTATACCAGTTGAACAAAGCGACCAAAAATGTTCGTATAAATTTTGTAGTCAAGGGTTTATTCTTTACAACGGTATACCACATTTTACTAAAATTATTTGTTTTGTTGTTAAAAATTTGCACCGAAAAAATAGTGATGACTTCGCCCCGGTCTCCCCTATACCCTCACACACTCCCAAGCACCCTTCACACTCTTACTGACCTCCACCCACGCCATTTATCTCACCCACCCTCACCCTCCCCCACCTCAGAGACCTTAATATACCCCAGCACGTCCCTATGTAACCTAATACACCATTACCCAAACACATTACAGGGTTGCAAATAATTAAATCAATTTTTAATCTAATACACCAGTAAATCATAACTCAATTTTAAATTATTAATTATACTAAGCTTTAATTCACAAATCAATGTTTATGTATGAATTACACAGGCTTTAATTCATAATTAAAATTTGATTCGTGAATTACACAGACTTTAATTCACAAATCAATTTTGATTTGTGAATTACACAGGCTTTAATTTAAAATCAATTTTGATTTATGAATTACACAGGCTTTAATTCACAAATCAATTTTGATTCGAGAATTGCACAGACTTTAATTCACAAATCAATATCAGTTTGTGAATTAAAACTAAAGTAAACCATAATGACATATTGAATTATTGTATATACATCACCTCTATTTAACAATTCAGATTTAAATTATTAATTAAAAGGCCCCTCTAATTCAAAACTTACAATTAAAGTAAAAAATATACAATTTTTCTATGTTTACGTGGTCCAAGTCTCCGATGACGATACTCAGGTAGTGCGCTATGTAGGTTTCGATGTCTAGGTGTTCGAATTCCTCGAATTAGGTGTCTACGTGTTGTAGGTTGCCGATGACCTTTTTTGAAATTAATACAAACATTTATTTTATATTACAAATTTATTACTATTTTTTTATTACAGTTATGGAGAGGAAGGTGATAAAGAAGACATTTAAAGAAATAATTAACATCCAAAGAGCATCGGCAAAAAATGCCCGTTTTCGGTACCTCGATTTTTGAAACTTTTTTTATGCCAAATGGTTACTTATGATGACCCAATAATCCCTGCAAAATTTTAAGAGGAGCATACGCCCCGTTTAAGAAATATAGGGGGTCAAAGTTGACCATTTCCAATCAAAAAATATACATTTATACTCCAATAATAATGTCCAAAAAATTCAGCCGAAATGGTTCTTTTAAGATTTTTGGCTGCTGATTACGAATCTGAAGTCAGATTTTAAAAAATCAAAATGGCGGATCCAATATGGCCGACTGATTTTTTCAAAATTCATTGGATTCACTTGAAACTTGTTACTCGGGGGTTTTTGGGGTCGCTGATTACGAATCTGAAGTCAGATTTTAAAAATTCAAAATGGCGGATCCAATATGGCGGACTGATTTTTCTTAAATTCATCGGATTCACTTGAAACTCGTTACTCGGGGGTTTTGGGGGTCGCTGATTACGAATCTGAAGTCAGATTTTAAAAATTCAAAATGGCGGATTCAATATGGCGGACAAATTTTTCTTAAATTCATCGGATTCACTTGAAACTCGTTACTCGGGGGTTTTTGGGGTCGCTGATTACGAAATTGAAGTCAGTTTAGAGAAATTCAAAATGGCGGATCCAATATGGCGGACTGATTTTTTCAAAATTCATCGGATTTACTTGAAACTCGTTACTCGGGGGTTTTTGGGGTCGCTGATCACGAATCTAACGGTGAACTAACTTTTAACCAACACTAAATCTTCTTTGTCACTACATTAAACCTACATAAAACCTATTTTGTCCTACAATGGACCTATTTTTCCTTACATTGGACCTATATTCTACCTAGGAGCGGTGAGCGTCGAGCGAACTGAGTCTCGTTTTAAACAGTTCGGCCTAGAGTTACGAAACCCTGAAAACAAAAGACGATCAGCAGATCATCATTTCATTAACATTCCATTGTGTATTTGGTTTCTTGGATACGGACAATATCATGAAATAAATACACCTAACCCTGGAATATGTGACGTTTCTATAACTATACCTAAGGAAAAGCCACGACCAATGCAAACAGAAAACTAAAGAACCTACATTACAACTTGCCTTTGCTGGCTGGATTGTGCATTACATCTTGCCTTCGTTGGTTGGATTATTACAACTTGCCTTTGCTGGCTGGATTGTCGATTACATCTTGCCTTTGCTGGCTGGATTATGCATTACATCTTGCCTTCGTTGGTTGGATTATTACAACTTGCCTTTGCTGGCTGGATTGTCGATTACATCTTGCCTTCGTTGGTTGGATTATTACATCTTGCCTTTGTTGGATATATTGGATCCGCCATTTTGAATTTTTAAAATCTGACTTCAGATTCGTAATCAGCGACCCCCAAAACCCCCGAGTAACGAGTTTCAAGTGAATCCGATGAATTTAAGAAAAATCAGTCCGCCATATTGGATCCGCCATTTTGAATTTTTAAAATCTGACTTCAGATTCGTAATCAGCGACCCCAAAAACCCCCGAGTAACGAGTTTCAAGTGAATCCGATGAATTTAAGAAAAATTTGTCCGCCATATTGAATCCGCCATTTTGAATTTTTAAAATCTGACTTCAGATTCGTAATCAGCAGCCAAAAATCTTAAAAGAACCATTTCGGCTGAATTTTTTGGACATTATTATTGGAGTATAAATGTGAAGCTGCTATATTTTTTGATTGGAAATGATCAACTTTGACCCCCTATATTTCTTAAACGGGGCGTATGCTCCTCTTAAAATTTTGCAGGGATTATTGGGTCATCATAAGTAACCATTTGGCATAAAAAAAGTTTCAAAAATCAAGGTACCGAAAAAGGGCATTTTTTGCAGGGGGCTTGCCGATGCTCTTTATCTATAAATTTTTATTTTCTTATATGGCTTATTTATAAATATTTGTTTTTTGTATTTGCCTTGTATAATACCCGTTTTTCAAATTGTAAATCTGATAATTTATTAAAAATAGATTCTCTATTTTTCTATTAAAAATAGGGAATTTCTAAAAATAGAGTCTTCTTTCCCCACTCTTTCTCTCCATGACTGTAATAAAAAAATAGAGTAATGTATAGATGGGGGGGATCACCTTGGATCACCTTGGATGACCTTGATATTTTAGTATGTTGTCAAGGTCACCCTCCTGAGTGACCTTCAGAAGGTTTCAGCCCGCGCTCGTTATTCGTTAAAAAGTTATTAACAAAAAAAGTTAGGAAAATATAGCAGCTATTTTGAGTATTGGAAGACATAAATGACTAATATATATGTCGAAATAGTTCACGCATACATTTTCCACGCGAAACGAGGTGCCACATGGGTTCGTGGCGCGCTTTACCAGCTCGTTTATATATATACATAATGAAACATTATATATTCTCTATTAATTTCCTGAATACACACATTTTATGTCATCTAGTAATACATAAAATGGGTCTCCTCCAATTCTTTTCACATAGATGATCGATTAACTTATTTTGTTTAATACCACCTCTACTTAAACGAGCTTGTAAAGCGCGCCACGAACCCATGTGTCACCTCGTTTCGCGTGGAAAATGTATGCGTGAACTATTTCAACATATATATTAGTCATTTATGTCTTCCAATACTCAAAATAGCTGCTATATTTTCCTAACTTTTTTTGTTAATAACTTTTTAACGAATAACGAGCGCGGACTGAAACCTTCTGAAGGTCACTCAGGAGGGTGACCTTGACAACATACTAAGATATCAAGGTCATCCAAGGTGATCCCCCCCATCTATACAATTACCAAAAATAGTAATAAATTTGCAATATGAAATAAATGTTTGTATTAATTTCAAAAAAAGGTCATCAGCAACCTACAACACGTAGACATCGAATTCGAGGAATTAGAACATTTAGACACCGAAAACTACGGAGCGCACTGCTTAAGTGCCGTCATCGGCGACTTGGACCACGTAGGTATCGAAAACGTGTATATTTTTTACTTTAATTGTAAGTTTTGAATTAATGAGGCCTTTTAATTAATAATTTTAATCTCAATTTTTAATTAGAGGTGATATATATACAGTAATTCAATATGTAATTATGATTTACTTTAGTTTCAATTCACAAATTAATGTTGATTTGTGAATTAAAGCTTGTGCAATTGACGAATCAAATAATTATGAATTAAAGCCGGTGCAATTCACAAATTAGAATTGATTTTGTTAATTATACCAGCTTTAAATCACGAATCAGATTTGATTTGTGAATTATACCAGCTTTAAATCACAAATCAAATTTTAATTATGAATTAAAGCCGGTGCAATTCATAAATCAAAATTGATTTGTAAATTAAAGCCTGTTGTAATTTGCAAATCAAAACTGATTTGTGAATTAAAGCTTGTGTAATTCACAAAGCAAATTTTAATTATGAATTAAAGCCTGTGTAATTCATAAATCAAAATTGATTTGTGAATTAAAGCCTGTGTAATTCACGAATCAAAATTGATTTGTGAATTAAAGCCTGTGTAATTCACGAATCAAATTTTAATAAAGCCGGTGTATAATTCATAAATTAAAATTGATTTTGTGACTTATACCAGCTTCAAATCACGAATCAAATTTTAATTATGAATTAAAGTCTGTGTAATTCACAAATCAAAATTGATTTGTGAATTATAGCTTAGTATAATTATTAATTTAAAATTGATTTATGATTTATAAGTGTTTTAATTACCAGTTTTGCAACCCTGCACATCATCACCCCACCCCCATTCCTCCATTCCCACCCCTACCCCCAAAACATCTCAATACATCCCGAAACGTCCCACATAAGCCCAACATACTCTTATCCACCCAAATACATTATCACCCATCTCCACTCTTTCAATCCACACCGCTCATTCCAAATATTTCAATAAACCCTAACACGTCCTAATATAGCTCAAAACAACTTTATCAATCCAATTATATGTACTTCATATTAAATAACATAAATTTGTACATTGTTAGTTGTTTATAGTTATATGTCTTGCATTACATCACACAAAATCAACACATTACACATAAGACGCTGGATACTACAAAATGCGATATACTTACCATAAAAACACCTTTTTAAAAAAAGGGTTCGCGAGCTATTACGCGAAACAATATGGTTAATCTATTTTTGCTATAAAAGTAGTGATATCAGACATCGTGCCAAGTGAGGATTAATTTATACGTATAAAATTTAATACTTTGTCACATAAATATATAATTTAATTCTTCTATCGTACTTAATAGTGTTACGCCCGCGCTGAAACGGCCCTTAACTCCGAGCTGAAACGAGCGGTCATTCCGCAGAAATCGCGAAGCGGTCCCTTGACAACGGGACACTTATTGATTTATTATCGCCTGTCAAATTTATCTGGAGATTCGAACCGTTCGAACCTATTCTCCAATCTTTCTCTGTATTTCTTGAATAAACCTGAGTTCCCCTTATGAAAAAGTACACTCAACTTTGATGGTTAACACCCAAAGAGCCTCGGCAAGCCCCATGCAAAAAATGCACGTTTTCGGTACCTCGATTTTTGAAACTTTTTTTATGCCAAATGGTTACTTATGATGACCCAATAATTCCTGCAAAATTACAAGATGAGCATGTGCCCCGTTTAAGAAATATAGGGGGTCAAAGTTGACCATGTCCAATCAAAAAATATAGCAGCTTCACATTTATACTCCAATAATAATGTTCAAAAAATTCAGCCGAAATGGTTCTCTTAAGATTTTTGGCTGCTGATTACGAATCTGAAGTCAGATTTTAAAAATTCAAAATGGTGGATCCAATATGGCGGACGAATTTTTCTTAAATTCATCAGATTCACTTGAAACTCGTTACTCGGGGGTCTTTGGGGTCGCTGATTACGAAATTGAAGTCAGTTTAGAGAAATTCAAAATGGCGGATCCAATATGGCGGACTGATTTTTTAGCTATATTTTTTGATTGGACATGGTCAACTTTGACCCCCTATATTTCTTAAACGGGGCATATGCTCATCTTGAAATTTTGCAGGGATTATTGAGTCATCATAAGTAACCATTTGGCATAAAAAAAGTTTCAAAAATCGAAGTACCGAAAACGGGCATTTTTTGCCGATGCTCTTTGAGTGTTAACACTAAACTTACGCCCAAATTTGAGAGTTAACACTCAAATTTGGGTGTAAGTTTAGTGTTTGTCATCAAAGTTAAGTGTCAACACTTAAATTTAGGTGTAGATTGAGTGTTGACTATTAAGGTTTAGGTAAGTTGTGGGTTTAATCCTCAATGATGAGTGTATATTGGGAGTTTATTCTCAATGATAAGTGTAGTTTGGGGATTAAGCCTCAATATTTAGTGTAGGTTGGAGATTGATCCTCATCGTTGAATGTTGGTTTGGTGTTAACAGGGTGTTAACCTTTAATGTTCTATGTCGATTTAATCAGTGTCGCCATGATCCCTTTATCGTTGAGTGTCGTTTAAATGTTATTGTGTTAATCTTCGTGTTAAGTGTCAATTGACGGCCCTTCCCTTATGAAAAAGTACACTCAACACTTTGATGGTTAACACCCAAATTTGAGTGTTAACACTAAACTTACGCCCAAATTTGAGAGTTAACACTCAATTAGCATTAGCAGTAACATCTCCGACCTGATAAGTTCATTTGACGATTGAACGACCGAATATGCCGTGTCAACGTTCATTTATACATTGTAATTCTCAACAAACAAATTGTTTTTTAGATGTGGCGTAGCAGGCATTATGCCTAACTAATTAACAATTTTTGTATGAGACGCTTGAAAAGGACCTAAGCCCGAGGTCGAAACGTAGCGTTCTGTTTAATAAAGTTGGCCAGTTGGGTCGAATTAAGTATACCTGAGTTGAATTATATTACTATTGTGTAAATTGAAGGGGGGGGGGGGTATTTGTACAAATAAATACAGAATAGTTGCTTCTACTTCATTTTTCTCTATTAATTAATTTGAACAACTTTTGTTTGAAAAATTCTTTTATTTGCCTAATACTTTTTGAGATATTCAAGGAAAACTTAGTAACTTTTTCAATATTTAGCTTGTGATATCTTGATGATTGTTTGCCAGAGAAAAAATGGTATAGAGGACTTTTTGACTTGATTTTGACTTAAGAATGTGCTGTTATAATAGCACTCCAATTTTTTTAAATATTTGTAAACACTCCAAGAAGATGCATACACAAATATTTAAAAAAAAGTGGAATATACTATTGCAACAGCACATTTTTGAGATAAAATTAAGTTAAAAAGTTCTCCAATACAGGCCCTGGACCCAAAATCTAATAAAATCGTCTAGTGCGGTCTCCTTCAAACTCTTCAACTTTTATCTGAAACGCTTTTCCAATAAACCAATACTTTCTGAGATGATTAGTGGAAATAATTGGCACACGAAATAAAATCCTGTATATATATATATGGGGCATTCCATTCCAACTCAACCGATGATTGCCCTCGACCATTTCTGATTTGGCCGAAATTTTTTTGTGTTTTCATACTAAATGAAAGTAGCTTCCATGATTTTTTTTAGATTTTTATCTCTACTCATACTTAAGTTGTGGATTTAAAAAAAAATGCAGTTTAAAATTTGGAAAATTTCAAATGCCTGTAACTTTAAGAAGAAAAAAGATATTGTAAAAAATAAGGTGGTTTTTCTTTTCGTTTTTACTGTACTTTTCGAAGAAAATATCGAAATAATGTTTAATGGGCAATATGACTGTTTTTTTTTTTTAGGATTTAAGTAAAAAATGTTTGTTTTTCTCAATGCGACCGTTTCGATTTTTTTCAAAAAAATCTCAAATTCTAGACTTAATTTTGAAATTTTTAAGACGTATAAAAAAATGGGGGGGGGAGGGGGTCCAATAACTTCGATTTTTTAAGGGACTTTTTCTTCATTTTTTTGAAAATAATTTTTTTTTTAGTAAGATAGACTCTACTGATGGCTATCAAAAAATTTGATAAATTTATAGACAACAATCCTGAAATTTCGATCTATAGGTAAAGAGAAAATTCGAATATTTTCTATTTTTTAATTGCATTTTTACTTATTTTTATTATTGAATTACTTTTTTTAAATAAAATATTATAAATTGGAGAACTTTAACGGATAGCATGTAACAATTAAATAATATAGTTAATGAAAAAAACAGGTATATTATATCCACCGCTTTTTTACCATATATAATACCTGCGCAATGATACCGAAACTGTCGTTAAGGAGTTAGAGAATCCCCGTGTTGGTATTAAAAAAGTAATATATTCTACTCATAAAACATTTTTCAAAATTCGAATAGAGGTCCCCGGGCTAAAAATTTGAAAAATAAAGTTCCTAGTGCTTCAGTAATTCTTCATTTTTCAAGTCAAGTGCTAAACCTATACCGGACACACTAAAAATTTTTCAATTTTTTTAGAAATGTCCGTGGTTGCTCTAATTTTCGCAAATATTGAGATATGGGTTGAATTTCTTTTTAATTGATAGAGTATCATTTAAGGAAGGTTGGTATTGAATTTGGCGATGATCAGTAAAGAGGTTTTTTTTTAATTTTTTTAATTTTTTTAGAAATGTCCATGGTTGCTATAACTTTTGCAAATTTTGAAATATTGGGCTATTTCTAATTTCATTATATTCTTCAGTCTTTTCTACCCCTATTTCATATACAATACTTTAAGATTAGTGTTGGGAAATTGGGTTCCCGCGGTCATACGCACACACAGTCCGAGTGGCGCATCCGGCGTCGTGTCGGCCATGATGATTATTGGGATTGTGATCGATATCTCGTGATGAATGTATATCGACGAAAGAGCGACACGCGCGCTTATCATGACTTCCGTTATACGCAATCCGCGTGATCACGACCGGCGATCCACGCGTCTTTGTAACGTATACAGAATAATACAATAAAGTGTGATATAAAGACCCTTGAGATAAAAATATAGATTAGGAGAGGCTGTAAGGGTCACACGCGGATCCAGGTGCGTTTAAATATTATAATGATTTATTCATCAATTTACAAAAATCCAAACGTTTCGGCTCCAGTCCGAGCCATCCTCAGTGGTATAATGTTAACAACAATAATATGTTGCGACCCGTTTTCCTTCGGTCTCGCTAGCCGAAGGGGCGCTGCCGCAAATTACCTGCCAAACAGACGGTAGTTCCCCGGTATCCGCGAAAGTATTTTCCCGACGAAATATTCTAATGGGCGCCAGGTGCGATTACGCGCACCACGTTTCAATAACTCAATTCCATACGCGGTTACATAACACTAACTCAGGGTGTCAGTTCTTTGTCGAGGGAGGTGAGGAAGGAGCGTAGCGCAATCGACACACAATAAATAATAAAAGAAAGAATAAACATGTATTTCATATGGTATAGAGGATAAGTACTACGAACAAATGCGGAACGAAATAGAACGCGACAAATACGCAAGATCCCATCCGCAAAGACACGACAAATACGCTAGAACACATACGCGAGTACACGATAAATACGCAAGGTAGGCAACGCAATGCCACGGTCAATTTCCTACGGCGATACCGAAGATCCGCGAAACTCCCCGCTGAGCGAACGCGACGATACTTGCCCGCACAACGGACGACGCAAAATATCCGCGAAACTCTCCGCGAGTACGGCGCAATATCTCCCGAGACGCTCGGTCCGCTATACGCTATACCACGATACTCGATACATTCGCGACAATATACACGATAATCCACGATAACGCGACACATCCGCGACAATATACACGATAATCCACGATAACGCGACACATCCGCGACAATATACACGATAATCCACGATAACGCGACACACTCGTGAACACGCAATATTACACAACGCACACGAATTGACTGTCGGCCGCGTGAGCTTCCGAGGAGGGCTTTCTGATACTTTCCCGGGCTCGATCTCGGCCGCACCGCGATCACACACGCCACTGAGATGCAAAGGTAATCTAACCGGCACTCGCAAATGGGAGCCGGTAGCCACGTGCAGGATATAACCTGATCGATATAGTGGTAATCCAATCGATAAGTACGCGCGACAAATAGGATCTTGGCCGAGATCGAGCTCTAATTACCGTGGTAGTACCGGAGTGGAGATCTTACAAAAGCCGCTCGCTGCTGTTCGGCTGCGTCGGGACACTTTTCCGGGGGTGGCTCCTCGGCTGCGGCTGATTCGACAGTGACGAGTGACCGGCCCGGCGGGACCACGCTGGGCCCCCGCGCATGCGCCTCAAGCTCGCAATTTTCCGCCCTGCCGTAATGTGGCGCGTGCCGCTCTGCTCGCGGCACCGCTCAATCCGCTGCCTGCCCGCGGTATTTTCAATTGGCTGTTAGATCGTGGGCCCACTTCAGGATTAGCCGGGCTGGCCAGGCCGCGGCTACGATGCTCGATGCCCTTGGTACCGTCGGGGGCAGGCGCCTGGATCGTGCACCCGCTCCGCGGTAGCGGTGCCGTACCCCTCGTTCTGCTGCGGCGGGCTCTGGTGTGCTGGGCGAGACATTTCCTGCGCTTCCGCGGCGGCGGGCCCCAGTGGCCCGCCCGTCGGCCAACCACTTCGCCTAGCGCTCCCCAAGCGTCCGTCCTTCCCTCGTTGCGACATGAAAGTCGTCACAGATCTCCTGGTCGATTCCTCGCTCCGGCACCACCTGTCGCGCTTACATCTAACTTAAAAATAAAGATATTATTAGCGCGATTAGCCCTCCTCTAATCGTGTCGAGGCGCCATCCCCGACTTTCTCCTCGGCCGAGCTACCGTCTGAGAGGTAGACGCGACAATGTCACGTCACAACTCCCCCCTCCCAGACGAGTGCCGAGGGGATTTTGGCCCCGACAACAGCGACCACCACTCCGGCACCGGCCAACGTCGCCATGCCATTACCACCGAAAATTCTAGTTTTGCCCTCAATTAGCTCGGGAAGCTCTCATAACCCGTCCCCTCCCATATTCATCCCGGATTCCCGATACCGATTTCCAACCGAATAACACGTCCGCGATGCGAAGCTTCCCCCCCCCCCCCCCATTGAGGTAGAGGAGAGTGGTACAGACAACACAAGAATATTCCTTACATCGTCCTTTAATGTCCAGAGAGATTACATGCGCACCGGTGACTCGCCGGTAACGCGGGGAACCACAACCAAAAGGGGCCCTCTCCCAGACGAAGAAAAATAAAAAGAAGAAAAGTCAACGGAACGGGAAAGAAGAGGTAAAAAAAAAATAATTTTGTGGGGGGTCCTCCATCGTCGCACGATCGCTACTCCCTGGCCGGTCGGCCGCGGCCGGTACTCACGGTATCCTCGGTAACTCGAACCCTATTACCCGGGGTCAGGAAGGTGGTACGGTTTTAGGTCCTGAACATGTACTTTCCCGACAGGTGATCCATCCGGCCGCGCAAGCTCGTAGATGACCGGAGAGATCACTCGCTTGATCGTAAACGGCCCCTGGAACTTCGGTGCCAACTTTCCCGCAATGTTCTGTGCCGCAGACGACAAGACATGCTGTCGCATCAACACTAACTCGCCGACACGAAACCTGCGTGGCCGCCTGCGTAAATTATATCTCGCGGCCTGCTGTTGGTTTGCCTGCTCCAGGTTTTCCGCCACCCATTCCCTAATTGCGCTCATCTCCGCCATTCGCCGCGACCATTCCGCCGGGTCCCTCGCTCCCGCCCCGGCAGCGTTCTCGCGACGGTCGCGCAGCGCATCGGGCGGTATCAATTCGCGCCCAAAATTTAAAAATGCTGGGGAGGTACCTAACAAAGAGTGGCTCGCCGTGTTATACGCGAAACGCAACTACAGCAAGTGCCTATCCCACTCGCGATGGTCCTTCTCGATGAAGGCGACGATCATGGTTTTCAAGACCCTATTCACCCTTTCCACGGGGTTCGCTTGAGGGTGGTAGGGGGGTACCGTCACGTGTGTTATCCCGTTTTCCTCCGCGAAGCTTTTCATGACCTTGTTTATGAATTCGGTACCGTTATCCGTCAGGAGGGTTTTCGGTGTGCCCCATCGCGATATGATCAAATCCTCAAGGGCCTCTTTTATTTTTGGTCCCGTGGCCGCCCGCAACGCCCGGATCTCCACCCACTTAATGAAAAGGTCTTGGATGACCAACAGGTATTGGTACCCTGCCTTGCTACGGGGCAACGGCCCGACGATATCCGCGGCGATCGCGGTCCACGGCCCTTCCACCGCGCGACGCCCCATCCAGCCCGCCGGGCTCGCCTGCTCAACTTTTGTTCGTTGGCACATGTCCTAACATATCTCGCCACGTCCCTAAACAGGTTCGGCCAATAATATGAAACGGCGACACGCTGGTACGTTTTCTCAATCCCCAGGTGGCCGGCGTGAGGTGCGTCGTGTGACTCGCGAAGGGCTTCCGCCCTAAGTTCCCGCGGCAGAACCAACTTCCACCGATCGAGGTCCTCCACGATATCCGAGATTACCGGTTTCGGCCGCAAGAAGTATAACCGTCCCTCTACTATCCGCCAATGCGCGAATCGCTTGGGATCGGTAGTCACCTCGTTGAATCGTTTACGGTACCAAGCATCCGACGTATCCTCACACTCTGGGATTTCTACCGCGACGTTCACGCTTACGGTCTCGTCCGCCTCCCCCTTATACATCCGCGACAGCGCGTCCGGCACGTGGTGCAGGGCTCCCTTTCGATATTCGACGGTGTAGTCATATTCAAGCAACTCAAGGGCCCAACGGGCCACTTGACCCGTAGGGTTCTTTAAGTTATGCAACCACCGCAAACTGCTGTGATCGGTAACGACTGTGATCTTATATCCCTCTAAGTAGGGCCGGAATTTCTGGATGGCCGACACCACGGCCAGACATTCTTGCTCGGTAACCGAATATTTTCTCTCGGGGTCAGTCAGCACGCGACTCGCGTAGGCGATCACTCGCTCCTCGCCCTCCAGTCTCTGCGTTAACACGGCTCCCAGCCCCACCGAACTCGCGTCGGTTTGCAGCACGAAAGGTTCCTCGAAATTTGGACACGCGAGGATTGGCGCGGACGTAAGGTGCTCCCGAATGCGATCGAAGGCGCGAGACTGCTCAACCCCCCACTCCCAGCGCCTATTTTTCTTTAAAAGGCGGGTCAACGGCTCGCTAAGGGTGGCGAATTGCGGTATAAATCGGCGGTACCACGAGGACATTTCCAAAAACCTGCGTAACTGTCTAAGGTTTCGCGGAGCTTGATATTTCAAGATCGGTTGTATTTTCTCGGTATCGGTCGCTAGGCCCCCCTGTCCGACGATAAATCCCAAGTACCGTACCTATGGTCGACAAAACTCGCCCTTTTCGCGGTTTATTGTTAAGTCCGCTGCCGATATTTTGTCCAACACGCGCTTTAACCACGTCATGTGCTCTTCAAATGTCTCGGTCGCGATAATGATGTTGTCTAAGTAGTTAAATGCGAATGGTTCCATTTCGGGGCCTATAAGCGAGTCGAGCAACCTCTGGAAAGTGGCTGGCGCGTTATGTAAACCGTAAGGCATTCTTCGAAAATGAAATAGTCCCATCCCGGGGACACTGAAAGCGGTGATTTCGCGACTCTCTTTGGCTAACGGTATCTGAAAATAGGCTTGACTCAAGTCAATGGTCGATATGTACTTTGCCTTACGTAATTTGTTCGTAATACCTTCCATGTTCGGTATCGGATACGCGTCTTTCTTTGAAATCTTGTTAACGCCGCGAAAATCTATACAAAACCGATATTTACCGTTCGGCTTTTTCACCATAACTATCGGGTTCGACCATTGGCTCGACGAAGGCTCGATAATTCCGGCTTTCAACATTTTATTTACCTCCGCGCGGATGGCTTCCTGAACTTTAGGCGACACTAAATAACAACGCTGTTTAATCGGCGCGTGACCCTCTACGTCGATCTTGTGTTCGGTCAAATCGGTCGTTCCCGGGTCTTCCGGTGGGATTGGCAGCGTCCGTAAAAAAAAATCTAGTCTATCGCTCTGATCTGGTGTTAGTTGTACCAGTCCACAAACCGCCTTTTCCCTATCGAAACGGTAGCGATTACGCGGCCTGTCCGCGAAGTACCATTCGGCCTTAGCAAAGTCGAGCGCGATGCCGAATTTTGTCAAGAAGTCCATACCGACGATACACGGTACTGCTAAATCCGGCAATATCCCCACGGTCATCTCGTGACCTCGGCCCTTTAGACGCATCGGCAGAGAGACATCGCCTCGAATCGCGGTTATCTGCTCGTTCGCCATCCGAATGCGCGCCCCCGTCTCGCGCGCGGTCGACACGCCTAGGCTTTCCGCGATCCGTATTCCCTCGCGGCCGATCAAAGTGCGGCTCGACCCTGAGTCTACGAGTGCCAATATCGAATGTCCGCCTATACAAATTCTGAAATATCTGAGGGGCGGTAACTCGTCAGGCTCAAAGGTAACGAACGAGTGCGGGAGTTTTCCCGCATCGGTATTCACAGGTCGGGTCTCGGTTCCGGAACTCGGGGCCGTAGGGACCCGTCCTACGCGCTCCCCTCCGCGTTTCCCGAACAGGTCGGGCAAGTCCTCGTGGTGAATCCGCGTTTGCCACACCGGTAACAATAGGTCTGTCGCGGCCCCCTACAATCGCGCGCGCGATGTCCTAACTTTTCGCAGTTCCAACACTGCACCTTCGCGTCTCCTACCCCGATCCCCGCCGCGGTATCCGTGACTGCTGGGTTCGCGGGGACGGCAGCGGCAGCCGCGCTCGCGGTAGCCTTCGCGGCTTTCTTTCTATTCCCGTTCTTACGCCCACGGCCTCCCCGGCGGCGATCGTAACTGGGGTTTTCAGTCTTCCCTTCGGCGCATGGTACGCCAGGTCGGGGAAAATCGACTGTTCCGGCGGTAGCGGAGGCCGATAATACTTGTCCGCGAGCAAGCTGCGCTCCACTCGCGTCGCTAGGTCCTCTAACGCGTGGAAATCATGAAATTCCTGCCGACGTATCGCGATTTGCAGGCGCGGTAACAAATTCCGGTGCGCGAATGTCAATTATTCCGTCAAACTCCAGGGAGGGCTCATCCGACCGAATAACGCGCATAAGCACGTCAGATAGTCAGCGGCGGCCTCGTGCTCCCCCTGAGTCCTCCGCAGGACCTCCTCCCGGAGCATATATTGATAGTCGGGGTCGCCGAACCGCGCTCTCCACGCCCCCTCGAAATCAGCTACGCCAGTTCCCCGCCTCGAGCCGTACCCAATACAACGCCACGTCCGACAAAAAAGTGGTAAACATTTAAACAAATCCGCGTCATCGATCGGGATAATAGCGCGAGCCTCCTTGACCCGCAAAAGGAAAGCCTCAGCGTCGCTACCCCGCTTTCCCGAAAAGTGGAGGTTCCACTTCCGCATGAGGTTGTACGCCTCGGAAGCGGACCCCCGCGCGGGCCGTCTCTCCGCCGCGAGTGGCCTCGGCTCGGCTTGCAGCGACGGGAAAGGATAACTCGGCTCCTCCGCCCCTCCCCTCACCGGATCGTAGCTTATCCCTCGGCCCTTAGGCTCATAGGACGACCGCGACGGCTCAAACGCCCGATGACGCGCGTCAAGATCCGAGCGGGGCAGCTCATAGGCCGAACGCGGTGGCTCCACCGTTGACCGGGGTCGCGCCACGCGCGTCCACCCCCGCGAGAGTCTCCGTCGCCCGTGGACTCGAGTCTTCGCGAGGCGGTGTTCGCGTTATTCCTAAACTCGCGAGCAGCTCCTCCGCCCCCGCGACCGCATCCGCTTGCTCGGACAGCAATCCGTCGCCCGCCGCGAGCCCGTCCTCGGTTCGGGCTAACGGGTTCATTCCCGGGAGTCTCGCGAGCTCGAACTTAAGCAGTCGCGTGCGCAAAACCGGAAGTATGCCGTCGGTACTGAGGCCCCTATCCTCTAAATGCCGGCGGGCCTCGTCCGCGCCTAGCTTAGCGATCCAGCAATACGTCGGAGCGTCCTTCCGCATTCCTTCGCGGACTCTCGTAGCCCACCGCGCGAACAGCCAGGCGACAGGGCGACCCACACGGTAACGCGCACAGAGAGAGATCGGTATCTCTATATACGGCTCACCCCAGTTATTCGTGGGAGGATCGACAACGATAGCGCGAATATCGCGAGCCAGTCACGACGATATCGGCAATCGCCACGCGCAGAGGCCGCGTGCTCAATCGCCACCCCGTATGTAACCGACAATCCGCCCCTGAGGCCCCCTAAATATTTCTATAATCGGGGCGCTAACTACACTCTTCGAGACAATCTAACTCAGCTATCAAAGTGACCGAAAGAGACAGGAGAAATCCAGAAAATGCAAGCCCCGAATATAAACCGTAATCAAAAATCGTCCGTTATTGTACACCCGGTAAATACACGGTGTGTAGGCGATGTACGGTACCGGTGAATCGGTGTATTCCCCTGTTCACTCGCACGAAATTCATCTAATGGGGTGGGACGCTGACCGAATCAAATAAATACTGTTACGCCCGTGCTGTACGCCCGTGCCGTGCGCTCATGCGGGTCGCCCCGTAGCGAGAAGTCGCGAATCGTCCTTAGCGACGGCTGCGTTGTTTATAATTACGTCTGTCAGATTTGGCTCTGGGATTCCGTCACGTTCGGACGTGTCTGCCCAAATCTCGCTGTAAATCGAGCTTGCGAATAAACGAGTTTCTTTTTCTTAAACTGTGTTGATTTCCTTGAGTGCGAGCCGGAATACGCGTCGCACGTGAGTGAGTGCGAGAGAGAGAGACGTGGACGCGCGACGAGCGTAACATTTTGGGGGCTCGTCCGGAATCGAAAGGACGAGCTGCGCGGATAAGACGAGCGACGAGCGACAATACGACGGCCAGGAACAGTATAATGGCCACGAGGAAGAGGCTCCGGGTGGAGACGCCTCACCGGGATGCCAACGAAATGCCGGCGGTTACGACGCTCACCGAGACGCTTCAGGCCGTCATCGAGGAGGTCCGACTCTTACGTGTGGAGCAGGCCCGAAGAGAGAAGGAGTTCGCGGCGATGATCCGCCGACAGGAGGAGGAGCTCTATCGACTCCGAGGGACGAACTCCAACGATTCCCAGCTAATTCTCTCCATTAATAGAGCGTCTGGGGATGTGGCGGTACGCGGCGCGAACGGCGAGGGGACGCGGCACGCGCGCGAAGGGGGTGCGATCACGGACGGAGTGAACGATAGCGACGTGCGTCCGGCTGAGGGGAGCGCCATCGCGGACACTGCGGGAGGAAGTGACGCACACCCGACCGAAAGAGGCACAAACACGGCCGGCGCGAGTGAAAATGATGCGTTCCCGATCGAAAGAAGTGCGGTCGCGGACGTCACGAGTGCGAGAGGAACACGTCCGATTCGGAGAGGGGCGAATACGGGCGGCGCGAGTGAGTGTGACTCGTACTCGTCCGAACGAAGTACGCTCGCGTACGGCGCGAGTGACAGAAATATATGTCCAGTACGGAGGAGCGTGATCGCAGGCGGCGCGAGCGAAACAGTTGCACGTCCGTTTGAAAGAAACACGAGCGCGAGCGTCGCGTCTGACTTCGCTGTACGTTCGAGCGGGTGGGGCATGAACGCGGCAGATGTTGAGATCCGTACTGCACGGGCGGGGGACGCCGCCACAGGTACAGGCGTCGGGCTCGGTTATAAGTTAAAGCCCGACACTTATGATGGGACAGTCCCATTGCAGGAATATTTTTCGCAATTTAATTTAATTGCGCGAGCAAATTTTTGGGACGACGCGACGAAAACCGTCGCACTGGCTTCGAGTCAAAGGGGGAAAGCGCGCATGATTCTCGAGACGGTACAGGATATTGAATGTCTCAATTTTTCGGAATTAAAATCAAAGCTCGAGTTACGTTTCGGTGAGGGGCGTTTAACGCAGAATTATTATTCTGCCCTCACGAACCGCAGGCAAAGATTCGAGGAGGATTTAGCCGCCCTCGGCTCAGATATTGAACGATTGTCGCGCCTCGCATACCTCGAGTGCCCCCTTGAAATTCGTGAAAAAATTGCCTGTTCGCAGTTTGTGACGGCCGTTTCGGACCACTTTATCCGGCGGACGTTGCAAATCGAGGGAATAACCTCTTTGTCAGGCGGTTGAGAGGGCGAAGGCATTGAAAATTATTCAAGGAGAGGGTTTCGCCCGCGAGAAATTTAATCGAAACACTCCGAAAGAAGGACTGAAGGCGGACACGAATAATGGGAAGGGAGAGGGCGATAAGGAGCGGAAAGAGGAGGGGAGGAAGAACCAAAAAGGGAATGGTCGTGGCAGCAAATTTAGCGCCAGCCGGGGGGAATGTTGGACATGCGGAAAGTCCGGACATTTCCGTTCTGAATGTCCTGATGAAAAGGGAAACGCGGCTTAGTCGAACTTAGCGGGGGAGGTTTGGCTCGTGTTATTAATACCCCGAATTTTATTCATGAAAATGTTGTGTTGAATGGAAATAATAAAACCGTTTTAAAAAGAAATAGAATTAAGTCGAGTTGTTATTATTTTTGTTACGATGGAAAAATTGACGGGAAAGAGTGTTCTTTCAAAGTTGATACGGGCTCCGACGTGTCCATTCTTAGTAAGAAATTCGTGAAGGCAGGAAAGGAAAAGCTTCCATTAGAAGAAATAAATTTGAGATATCCTACTGGTGAAAAAGTTTTTATTGAATTTAAAGTGGAAGCTGAGGTAGAAATAGGAAATCATTCTGTGGTAATTTCTTTGCTAGTAGCCGATATTAATGATGATTGTATCCTAGGAGTAGATTTTCTTAAAATCGTGAACTTAGAAGAAATCTTTGATACTGCTTTCAGGATTTCAAAATCGGAAACGCAATTAGCTCGATTAGAGGATGTTTCTAATAAAGTCCCTGTTTCCTTGAAAGAACTCTTCGAAAATAATTCTCAGAATCTTAATTTGACTGAGAAAGAACTTTTTGCCGAATTTCTTGTGAAAATTTCAAAATGTATTTTCCGAAAACATTGTTGCGGGAAACTGTAATGTTGTTCAACATGTTATAAATGTGAAAGACTCTCTCCCCATAAAACAGGTACCTCGACGAATTCCTTTTCAAATAAGAGGGGAGGTGGAAAAAGTTATGGAGGAAATGAAAGCTTGTGGAGTAATTGAGGAATCAAAAAGCCCTTGGGTTTCTCCTGTGGTTTTAGTAAAAAAGAAAGATGGAACAATTAGATTTTGTGTGGATTTTCGAATGGTGAACGCAATAACGGAAAAAGATTCACATCCCCTCCCCAGAATTGACGACATATTTGATCAGCTATCAGGTAACGTTTGGTTTTGTACATTAGATCTAAAAAGTGGGTATTGGCAGATAAAAATTCGACCCGAGGATAGAGAGAAAACGGCTTTCTCGTTCGGTAGAGGGCTCTGGCAGTTTACAGTAATGCCTTTTGGTTTGTGTAACGCCCCTGCAACCTTTGAACGCCTTATGGAGAAAGTTTTGCAAGATTTGCTATCTAAAATTTGCTTAGTCTATTTGGACGATATAATAATTTTTGGAAAGAGTTTTGCGGAGATGTTAGAAAATCTGGGAAAAGTACTTTTGCGGTTACAGGAAGTAAATTTAAAGATAAATCCTAAGAAATGTGTTTTATTCGGAAAGAAAGTAAAGTATTTGGGGCATGTAATTTCGGCGAAGGGTATTTCTACAGACCCCGAAAAGATTGCTGCCGTAGAGAGATGGCCGGTTCCTCACACGAGAACTTTATTACGAAGTTTTCTCGGATTTTGTTCGTACTATCGTAAATTCATAAAAGGATTTTCTTCGATTGCTAAACCCCTTTACGAATTAACGGGAAACCAGGTAAAGTTTATCTGGAACGAGGTTCATCAGAACTCTTTTGATGAGTTAAAGCGGGTACTGTCCTCTCCTCCAGTGCTTTCTTTTCCGAAGGAGGAGGGCGAATTTATTCTTGACACTGATGCCTCCAATATTGGAATTGGCGCGGTTTTATCACAAAAACAGGAGGGGGAGGAGAAGGTCATTGCATATTTTAGTCGTGTTCTCAATAAAGCCGAGCGAAATTATTGCGTAACTCGGCGAGAACTTTTAGCGATTGTAGAATCAATTAATTTTTTTCGCCATTACCTTTTGGGACGAGAGTTTTTGATCCGCACGGATCACGTTTCTCTACGATGGCTTATGTCTTTTAAAGATTTAGATGGGCAGTTGGCTCGTTGGCTGGAGAGACTCCAGCAATATCAATTTGTTGTTTCTTACAGGAAAGGGCTTTCTCATAAAAACGCTGACGGATTGTCAAGACGGACTTGCGAGTCGTTTGGCTGTGGATATTGCGCTAAAGTGGAGAGAAGGAGTTCTGAAGGTTCGGAAAAGGAAGTCGCTCGCATCGTATTAGAGGCGGAAAATTTGCAAGAGTGGCGAGAGGAGCAGAGAGTAGATCCGAGCATCTCGATCATACTTCGTGGAAAGGAAGCTGGAGTTCGCCCATCTCGCACTGAGATTGCTGCGGAAGACGTTTCCGCTCAAGTCTATTGGGCATACTGGGATGCTTTAGTCCTGAAAGAGGGAATACTTTACAGAAAGTGGGAAGCTTCGAATCTTAAATCCAGTTTTCTTCAGCTTATTGTTCCCCGGAGACTTGTCAAAGGGATTTTGGAGGAAATGCATGACTCCCCATCAGGAGGACATTTTGGGGTAAATAAGACTTTGGAGAAGATTCGGAAACGCTATTTTTGGGCTACTTGTAAGCAGGACGTAGAGGATTGGTGCAAGACATGTAAAGTCTGTGTTGCCAGAAAAGGTCCCTCGAGGAAGGGGAAATCTCCTCTACAAGTTTATAACGTTGGAACTCCGTTAGAAAGAGTTCAGATGGATATCCTAGGCCCTCTTCCAGTAACAAAATCCGGAAACAGATTTCTTCTCGTCATAGTGGATTGTTTCACGAAATGGGTGGAAGCTTTCCCATTAAAGAATATGAGAGCAAAGACGGTTGCGGAGATTTTCGTAAGCCAGTTTGTTTCCAGACATGGAGTACCTTTAGAGGTTCATACCGACCAAGGGAAGAATTTTGAGTCAAAGCTTTTCGCAGAGTTGATGAGACTTCTTGACATAAAGAAAACCAGGACTACTGCTTTACATCAGTCAGACACAGTCAGACGGGCAAGTGGAACGTCAGCATCAAACTATAACCAACTATCTGGCGAAATATGTCTCTGAAAATCAAAGAGATTGGGATCGATGGATCCCTATGTTTCTCCTAGCATACAGATCCGCAAAACATGAGACAACTGGAGTTTCCCCTGCGAAATTATATTTCGCTCGTGATCTCAGGTTACCTTCAGATCTCTTGCGGGGGAGTCCTTCGAAGTCTCTTGGAGAGGAGCCTCCTCTGGTTGGAAATTTTGTCAGGAATCTGAAGGGAAAGTTAGGAGAAATTCATTCCGCCGCACGGAGGCAGATGAATATGAAATCTTCTCGAATGAAGGCTCGATACGATCGTGAAGTTAGGCAAGTTCTTTTTCAGGAGGGGCAGAGAGTCTGGTTATATAATCCCCGAAGAGTTAAAGGAAAGGCTCCAAAATTGCAGAGCAATTGGGAAGGTCCCTTCTTCATAATAAAGAAGCTTAGTGATGTAGTATACTGTATTCGGAAATTACCTCGACATAAGAATAAAGTTGTTCATTCGGATAGATTGGCTATTTATGCTGAAAGGAAATTGGGTTGAGGGGTTAGAGTAGATCGGAGCCCGGGAGGGAATTTATAACAATGGCTGGAATTCTTAATGTGTACTTAATAAAGAAATAAGATAATGAGTTTTGGTTTGATTTTGTCGTTTAATATTTTGTTCCCTTTTACTGTGCGCAATGTTTGTTTTTCCTAGAGGAAGTTGGAGTACGTGAGGAGATAAGGAGGTACTGCGGCTGGACATCGGCCGAAGACTTCTCCTCAGGGAAGTTCTGTTTTAAAAGAAGACTGCCTCGCCCACGGTTTTTGGAGTTGTGGTTTTTCCGTGGGACGTTGAGCAAATGCTGAGGCAGGGACTCGGGGAGCCTATAAGGCGTTGGGTCCACACAAGTTTCCCCCCCCCCCCCTTGTCCGAAGATTTAGCGGGACGACGACGCGGGAGGCCGGCAGCGGAGCGAGTCTACACCGGGGAAGCGGGGCTTAAGGAGTCGTCCTGAGGCGGAGAGGGGGGAGTCTGGCCAGCTCTCCCCAGAAGAGGTTCGGACGGGGTCTGGTGTGCAGCTACCGGGGACCAAGAGGGACAGGGTCCGGTAACTTGGGGCAACAGCCCGAGGAGGACAAGTTAACTGTTCGGTGCCCTGGGGCCCACGATAAAGCTGTATTGCAAGAAACTACCCTCCCGGATTGTCGGGGCGACAATCTTGGAAGAGGGGGGGTAGTGTTACGCCCGTGCTGTACGCCCGTGCCGTGCGCTCATGCGGGTCGCCCCGTAGCAAGAAGTCGCGAATCGTCCTTAGCGACGGCTGCGTTGTTTATAATTACGTCTGTCAGATTTGGCTCTGGGATTCCGTCACGTTCGGACGTGTCTGCCCGAGTCTCGCTGTAAATCGAGCTTGCGAATAAACGAGTTCCTTTTTCTTAAACTGTGTTGATTTCCTTGAGTGAGAGCCGGAATACGCGTCGCGCGTGAGTGAGTGCGAGAGAGAGAGACGTGGACGCGCGACGAGCGTAACAATACGCTAGTACTCGTTGCGCGCATGTGAAAGTAACAAAGGCAGCTTCCTCTCGCGCTGCGAAATTAAGACGTAAACTACCATAATATTCGGCCCATCACGCTAGAGCCGAAAACGATAACATCCCGATCGCGGTAAATACGCAGGAATTCGGCAAGAGAAGCGAACGAAACACGCACGGCCCCCGAATAATAGCAGCAGGCAAACCAAACAGAGCGAACTCAACAATCAAGGTCGCGCACGGCTCGTGGCACCGACATTCCAGAGCCGAATATAACGCACAATTTACAGAACATACGGTAGACAAAACGATAGAAGGGATTCACATAATACACACAGAAAACAATTTCATCATTATTGCGCACGCCGGCTCCTCACACTTCCTCGTAATTAATTTTCTTCGTTTTCTTAAGCGAGATCGCCCCACGTTGGGCGCCAAAATTTTGCGACCCGTTTTCCTTCGGTCTCGCTAGCCGAAGGGGCGCTGCCGCAAATTACCTGCCAAACAGACGGTAGTTCCCCGGTATCCGCGAAAGTATTTTCCCGACGAAATATTCTAATGGGCGCCAGGTGCGATTACGCGCACCACGTTTCAATAACACAATTCCATACGCGGTTACATAACACTAACTCAGGGTGTCAGTTCTTTGTCGAGGGAGGTGAGGAAGGAGCGTAGCGCAATCAACACACGATAAATAATAAAAGAAAGAATAAACATGTATTTCATATGGTATAGAGGATAAGTACTACGAACAAATGCGGAACGAAATAGAACGCGACAAATACGCAAGATCCCATCCGCAAAGACACGACAAATACGCTAGAACACATACGCGAGTACACGATAAATACGCAAGGTCACAAACGCGGGTAGGCAACGAAATGCCTCGGTCAATTTCCTACGGCAATACCGAAGATCCGCGAAACTCCCCGCCGAACGAACGCGACGATACTTGCCCGCACAACGGACGACGCAAAATATCCGCGAAGCTCTCCGCGAGTACGGCGCAATATCTCCCGAGACGCTCGGTCCTCTATACGCTATACCACGATACTCGATACATTCGCGACAATATACACGATAATCCACGATAACGCGACACATCCGCGACAATATATACGATAATCCACGATAACGCGACACACTCGTGAACACGCAATATGACACAACGCACACGAATTGACTGTCGGCCGCGTGAGCTTCCGAGGAGGGCTTTCTGATACTTTCCCGGGCTCGATCTCGGCCGCACCGCGATCACACACGCCACTGAGATGCAAAGGTAATCTAACCGGCACTCGCAAATGGGAGCCGGTAGCCACGTGCAGGATATAACCTGATCGATATAGCGGTAATCCAATCGATAAGTACGCGCGACAAAGATTGAGCTCTAATTACCGTGGTAGTACCGGAGTGGAGATCTTACAAAAGCCGCTCGCTGCTGCTCGGCTGCGTCGGGACACTTTTCCGGGGGTGGCTCCTCGGCTGCGGCTGATTCGACAGTGACGAGTGACCGGCCCGGCGGGACCACGCGCATGCGCCTCAAGCTCGCAATTTTTCACCCTGCCGTAATGTGGCGCGTGCCGCTCTGCTCGCGGCACCGCTCAATCCGCTGCCTGCCCACGGTATTTTCAATTGGCTGTTAGATCGCGGGCCCACTTCAGGATTAGCTGGGCTGGCCAGGCCGCGGCTACGATGCTCGATGCCCTTGGTACCGTCGGGGGCAGGCGCCTGGGTCGTGCACCCGCTCCGCGGTGCCGTACCCCTCGTTCTGCTGCGGCGGGCTCTGGTGTGCTGGGCGAGACATTTCCTGCGCTTCCGCGGCGGCGGGCCCCAGTGGCCCGCCCGTCGGCCAACCACTTCGCCTAGCGCTCCCCAAGCGTCCGTCCTTCCCTCGTTGCGACATGAAAGTCGTCACAGATCTCCTGGTCGATCCCTCGCTCCGGCACCACCTGTCGCGCTTACATCTAACTTAAAAATAAAGATATTATTAGCGCGATTAGCCCTCCTCTAATCGTGTCGAGGCGCCATCCCCGACCTTCCCCTCGGCCGAGCTACCGTCTGAGAGGTAGACGCGACAATGTCACGTCACAATGTTCTCCTTCAACATGGTGAGTTTACTGTTTCCATTTACAGAAACCTAATGAGACTACAAGGTCCAAATCTGTAACGTAATTGAGGAATTACATCCTTGTCTTAAATTAAAATTCTAGAATAACTCACCAGGTAGTCTGGAGAATGAATACATCGCAGAGTCAAAGAAAACTTCTCCTTGCCTACTGCTGACACGAAAAAGACTATCATGGATTTCATTAAATGCATTGAATGTAACACGAGAGGTTTACATATTAATCAGATATTGAACATCAGAAACCGTTCCATACCAATCATTAATATAATCTCCTTTCCTTCTCCCACAGGAAATCTCCTTTCTATCAGAACATATCAAACATAGTTAAATCCACGAAATCATTTATAAACAACAATCGTAGTGTCATCTTCACAAGAGCAGATAAGAGCAATTGCACGGTAGCCTTAGACAAGGAGATATATAGACAAAAAATTACAGATATCTTACAAGACACAGACAGATATATGAAAATTTCTAAAGATCCTAATAAACAGCTTTCTAAACAAATTAGAGACACACTTGTGAGATGGAAGAAGCATAAATATATCTCTGAGGTAAAATATAAACAACTTTTATGCAGTGATGGTGTCCTGCCGAGGGCCTATGGATTACCAAAAATACACAAAACCGGATATCCTTTCAGAATAATTATTTCTTCTATCGATAGTCCTACATACGCGTTAGCTTATTTTCTTTATAAGATTATTTCTACAAGTATACCGAAGCCTAATAGTCACATAAATAATAGCTTTGAACTAGTCATGAAACTTAATGGTACACACATTAATAATGATTACACTCTGATCTCGCTTGATGCAATTTCGTTATTCACTAATATCCCTACAAATTTAGTATTGGAAAGTATTTCCAATAGATGGGCACATATTTCTAGTAATTGTAATATCCCTAAGGTTGAATTCGTGTGAGCTATAGAATTAATCTTGAATTCAACTTTCTTTACATTCGACAATATCATATATAAACAAAAATTTGGTTTTCCTATGGGCTCCCCGCTGTCACCCATTGTTGCTGACATTGTTATGCAGGATTTGGAAAACAGAGTGTTGCAATTACTTACCTTTACATTGCCTTTTTACTGCAGATACGTTGATGACATTGCGATGGCTGCACCTCGCAATTCTATTGACACAATTTTACAAGCATTTAATTCTTATCATCCGAGGTTACAGTTTACGGTTGAAGTAGGAGGAGACAAATTAAACTTTCTTGATGTAACGTTGATTAAAGACAACAACGGTTTGGAATTTGATTGGTTCCATAAACCGACGTTTTCAGGCCGTTATCTTAATTTTATGTCGCAACACCCTGTTTCCCAAAAAAGAGGCACGGTCATGGGCATGGTCGATAGGGCTTTTTTATTATCTCACCCCAGATACCATCAAAAAAATATATAATTCATTGTCGACACTCTGTTACTGAATGACTACCCATTGACGTTCATATTCGACACAATTAATACAAGAATAAAATCTTTACTTTATAAACGCACACGTATACAGAATGAACCTCCACCCACGAACGAAGAAAGCCGGGGCAAGTGGTTCACCGTACCATATGTTCCCAATATATCGGAGAAATTTAAAAATGTGGTCACGGATCTGAATGTCAACCTGTCATTCTATAGCTTGAATAAACTAAAGAATCTCATCAAAGTCCAGAAAGATATCCTTCCTACCCAATCAAATAAAAACGTCGTGTATAGAATTTCATGTAAAAATTGTGACGCGACTTACGTTGGCCAGACGTTGAGGCAACTCAAAACAAGAATTACGGAACACCGTAATCATAATCATATTCGTAGAAACACGGTAAATCATTCCGTTATTACTAAACACAGATTAAATTTTAATCACGAATTTGATTGGGATAACGTGGAAAATACTGAACAAGGAAAAGTTTTTGGCAAAGCGACTTGTATCAGAAATGTTACATATTAAATTACAAAAGAACAGTTTGAACTCTCAGGCCGATACAGAGCTTTTGCACCATGCATACGTTTCTATTTTGGATAAACTGTAAACCATGTCCATGACTCTTTTGTTCTTCCGCAAGTTCACAATTTATTTCTTTATAATTTTTTCTTTGTATGTACTTATTACCGCTGATTATATATTTTGAATATTTATCATTTCTTAAGTGTTGACCTATACGTTTTAAATTTGTTTGTACCAACGTTTGACTTAAGACATTACTGACTATCTACTTTTTGTATTTATCATCGATCACTGTATATTATTTATTATTTCTTACGTTTTGACCTACATGTTTTCAATTTATTATTGCCAAAGTTTGTCATAAGACGTGTCCCTGCCTGCGTTACCGAATCAGTCTTGTGTTGTGTCGACGGGATCTCCTCGTACAGATCTCTTTGTACAGATCATTCCCTTTGCCATATGTTCATACTATTTTATTTGACTCTGCGATGTATTCATTCTCCAGACTACCTGGTGAGTTATTTTAGAATTTTAATTTAAGACAAGGATGTAACTCCTCAATTACGTTTCAGATTTGGACCTTGTAGTCTCACTAGGTTTCTGTAAATGGAAATAGTAAACTCACCATGTTGAAGGAGAACATATTATTGTTGTTAACATTATACCACTGAGGATGGCTCGGACTGGAGCCGAAACGTTTGGATTTTTGTAAATTGATGAATAAATCATTATGATATTTAAACGCACCTGGATCCGCGTGTGACCCTTACAGCCTCTCCTAATCTATATATGTATATAGAATTAATATATCTGTCCGCAGTGAAGTTAACTCTGGCGATCTGTCTTTGTTCTACCGCGATTGATCTCCCATCTCGATCCCGACGTATCTTTATCAATTAGGTTGATTATCGGTATATCTAATAATCGATAAAAGGGTTTTTGCTTCCTCATATTTGATATATTTATCATTTATTTTATGTTTATTTTTAATTTTAATTTCTATTTATTTATTTTATTTTCAAATAAATCTGATTGCTATTTTCACAGATAATATACGTGTTTTTTTCATTAACTATATGATTTAATTGTTACATGCTATCCGTTAAAGTTCCTCAATTTATAATATTCCATTAAAAAAAAGTAATTCAATAATAAAAATAAGTAAAAATGCAATTAAAAAATAGAAAATATTCGAATTTTCTCTTTACCTATAGATCGAAATTTCAGGATTGCTGTCTATAAATTTATCAAATTTTTTGATAGCCATCGGTAGAGTCTATCTTATTTAAAAAAAATTATTTTCGAAAAAAAATGAAGAAAAAGTCCCTTAAAAAATCGAAGTTAGTGAAATCCCATTTTCTTATACGTCTTAAAAATTTCGAAATTAAGTCTAAAATTTGTGAGATTTTTTTTTTTAATCAAAACGGTTGCACTGAGAAAAACAAACATTTTTTACTTAAATCCTAAAAAACCAGTCATATTGCCCATTAAACATTTTTTCGATATTTTCTTCGAAAAGTACAGTGAAAAACGAAAAGAAAAAGACCACCTTATTTTTTACAATATCTTTTTTCTTCTTAAAGTTACAGGCATTTGAAATTTTCCAAATTTTAAACTGCATTTTTTTTTAATCCATAACTTAAGTATGAGTAGAGATAAAAATAAAAAAAATCATGGAAGCTACTTTCATTTAGTATGAAAACACAAAAAATTTTTGGCCAAATCAAAAATGGTCGAGGACAATCATCGGTTGAGTTGGCATGGAATGCCTCATATAATATATATATATATATATATATATATATATATATATATATATATAAATTTTGCATAGTGTGTGGTGATGTTCTCTTTTGCGGGTATGTATTAACGGCGGAAGCAAATTGTGAACATTCAAATAAGGGGGTTTATTCTCTTTAAGTGTTACTTTC
The DNA here is from genome assembly GCA_035220575.1 of Temnothorax rugatulus. Taxonomy (NCBI): domain Eukaryota; kingdom Metazoa; phylum Arthropoda; class Insecta; order Hymenoptera; family Formicidae; genus Temnothorax; species Temnothorax rugatulus. Next base: position 9,723 of record JASTWL010000465.1, on the reverse strand, counting down.
ATTTAAGGGTTCATATTTTTGGGGTTTATACCGTCATTTTTAAGGATAAACCATTAATTGAAGGTTAACCATCATCCAAAGAAAAACCCTTAAAGTTGGGTGTGATTTCGGACCATCATTTGAAGGTTAACCTTCAAATGATGGTTAACCCTCAATTGGCGGTCCGAAATCACACCCAACTTTAAGGGTTTTTCTTTGGTGCTTTTTAACGGTTAACACCAAAAGTTGAGTGTATTTTTCCATAAGGGTCCTCCTTTTCAAAAGAGTGCGTCCTTTCTTACGCGAATCCGGGAGTGCGTGGCACGAACGCGAGTGCTAGGGAAATAGCGGAGCGCAGCGCCCTTATGGAAAAATACACTCAACTTTTGTTGTTAACCGTTAAAAAAACACCAAAGAAAAACCCTTAAAGTTGGGTGTGATTTCGGACCACCAATTGAAGGTTAACCATCATTTGAAGGTTAACCTTCAATTGGTGATTCAAAAATCATACCCAACTTTAAGGGTTTTTCTTTGGTGTTTTTTTAACGGTTAAACACCAACAGTTGAGTGTATTTTTCCGTAGGGGTACAGCACGGTCACCCATCCGAGTCAGTACCGCACCTAACATCGCTTGACATCGATGATCGAACGGACTAGTGGCGATCCTTTGATTCTGACGCTTCCTTGTTGCTTATACTCCTATATAACATATCTTTATAGCGTTCAAAAATCGTGTATTGATAATAACTGGTAAATATTAAAAATAATAATGCAATTACAATTAATTAAAATAATAATGCAAGTACAATAACTATTAATATAAAATTCGTATATTTAACATAATATAATATTAATATAATAACGTTAACAGCATGCATGAGAACGCCTAAAGACGCTAGCTGACAAAATAAAGAATTTATTTAATGAATTGAAAAATAATTAAGAATCAAATTTAAAGAAACATAAATCTAAAAAAAAATCTATTCTTTATGTGTGTGTGTGCATATATGTTCACGGAGTAAATTATAGTACTATATTATCAATACTCGATTAATAATAATAATAATAGCCGTCAATTGACACTTAACAAAGATTAACACAATAACATTTAAACAACACCCAACGATAAAGGGATCATGGCGACACTGATTAAATCGACATAGAACATTAAAGGTTAACAACCTATTAACACCAAACCAACATCCTATGATGAGGATCAATCTCCAACCTACATTTATCATTGAGAATAAACTCCCAATATACACTCATCATTGAGGATTAAACCCACAACTTACCTAAACCTAATGGTCAACACTCAATCTACACCTAAATTTAAGAGTTGACACTTAACTTTGATGGCAAACACTAAACTTATGCCCAAATTTGAGTGTCAACTCGCATAAGTTTAGTGTTAACACTTAACTTTGGGTGTTAACCATCGAAGTGTTGAGTGTACTTTTTCATAAGGGCGCAACAATAGAATAATAAAATATTTAATGCAAAAGAACTTGTTAATGAGCATAAAAAATCTACTTTTATAGCAAAAATAGATTAAAACCATATTGTTTCGCAACTACCGTGTCTCTTGATAAATGTAAAGAAATCAAGAATAAAAGAAAATTTGATTTGTTTACGTTAATGTCCTACCTATTAGAGAACACAAATTTATGCAAACTAACTTCGTGAAGTGGTCGTTGGGCTGTCCATAATTGACACCGAAAACCACCAACAGTTGTCGTAATATAACCTTTATACTCAGTTCCTAGTTGAGACAGCTTGCATTTAGATAAATCAATTCTCGACGTATTATGCACTGGAAAAGAAGAAGACATAATAATCGGGTAGATTTACGGATTATTATACGGAGAACAAACAATATTAGCATTGGAAGCAATAAATAGTAGACAGAAGAATACAATCATAAATCAGGCCGTCGTATTTTCTATTTTTGTATTTTTGACTTCTTTTTTTGCACAATATTTTTATTATTTATACGTGTGTGACCAAGCGAAAAATGAAGTAGTGAGAAAACTACAACAAACTTAATAAGTAAATTATTTAATTAAAAAATACAGACTAAAGTAACGATATAAAATAGGAAAAAAAACAGGCTTTTTTGTTATATCAAGATTTAATAATTAGAAGCTTGGTGTAACAAATAGAATTTTCTTCCTTAATAAAATTTTAAAAACTAAAAGTAGGAATAATATAAGTATTCTACGCTGGGAGCTCTGAGGGGGAGAGAGGCAGGGGAGTTCCGCGGCGCGGGGTACTCCATGCCCGATGGGAGCGGAATCCGCGGGCCAAGAGAAGGGGAGCGTGCAACTACGGTGAGAGGTCCGCGAGGAGAGGAGGGTACCGCGCTACAGTCCGCGTAGAGGGGTACTGCGGGGAGAAGGCCATCCGCGTTCTACGGCTTCTACGGCGAGGTGTCCGCGGGGAGAGGGGATACCGCGCTACGGTCCGCATGGGGGGTACCGCGTTTTCGGGGTCCGCGTGGAGGGGGACCCGCGTTCAACGGTCCGCGGTGAAGGGAGGTCTGCGAGACGTCACACGGCACGTTCGCGGTCTCTCTCTCGCGTTCTCTCCTCCTCGCGTTCTCTCTCGCTCGCGGTCTCTCTCTCACTCTCGATTCTTCTTCGTAGCTCGTATTCGCGTTCTCTTTCTCCCGCTTGCGATCTCTCACTCACTCTCCATTCGCATTTTCCCTCATTCGCCTTCTTACCTGTCACTCCACGTATCTGCACCTTCTCTCACTTGCCTTCTCCATCATTCGCCTATCTATTCGCGTTCGCAATCTCTGTGGTATCGGTAATTGTGTACATGGAGGGGACCACCTTGGATGACCTTGATATTTTAGTATGTTGTCAAGGTCACCCTCCTGAGTGACCTTCAGGTTTCAGCCCGCGCTCGTTATTCGTTCAAAAGTTATTAACAAAGAAATGTTTGGAAAATATAGCACTTATTTTGAGTATTGGAAGACATAAATGACTAATATATATGTTGAAAATATATTTCGACATATTTCAACATTTCGACATTCGGAAAATATATCAAAGTACATGCGTGGACAGGGGGGCCTCGCCCCCCCTGCACCCCCCCCCCCTCCCCATGGTCGGTGTGAATGAACCTAGGAGTGTGGGCGGAGGGGCTTTGTCCCCCCCCCCCCGCACCCGCTCTCAGACACTTTCATGCTTTTGAGTACAGATTGCTCTGATCCGATAAATCACGCGTGCGCGCGCGTTATTATCGGTCTAGCAGGTAAATATATATCAGGTCGATATAGATTTATCGGCCAGGAGAAAGATTTCTATTTAGGTAAATTAGGTCGATATAAACTTATCGGCCAGGAGGTTATTTATTACGCGGACGGATGAGTTTTTAATATATGTATGTACGCGCTCAGCGCGTTCAACGCACACAGTAGTTATAACCCAGAAATAAATAGTGACAGTCGTGACAGATGTCAAATAGTGTGATAGTGATCATCAACAATATACGTTTGACCGCAGGGACGCCGAGGAGATGTTTAAAGGTGGGTATACACTTAGCCGAACGAACGCCGAACGAACAGCGAATCGTGCATTTGTATACCATTCGTGCTAAGCACACATGGTATACAAATGCACGATTCGCTGTTCGTTCGGCGTTCGTTCGCTAAGTGTATACCCACCTTAAGAAGGAAAGTATATCCAAAATTGCACGTAGGGGAGACCGGGGCTAAACCGCCAACGGGGTTGAACCGCCAAATCAAATATCTCGGAACCTGTATATTGTGCGAACTCGCTATTAACATTTTAAACGCTGCTTATGGTACCCATGTGACCAACGGAGTTTCGGCAGGTTACCTGCCGTGTTATGATTTTACGAGGGCAAACGTGTTTTCGGAAGGTGAAAGTGAAATTTTCTGCGCGTGTAAATATTGTAATATCGGCAATAATATTTGCTCTCCAAATCTCGAGGTACGTGATTATAAAGAGTAATGCATGCTGAACACGAATCCAGTGTAGTGTTTTCATTATCGTTGATGTCTAATATTTCGTGGGCGATCAAACCTGAAACTTATGTTTGGGGCTTATCCGCTAGTGAGCACCCGGGGCTGGTCCGCTAGTCTCGTCACTGTGGCGCGCCGGGCGCACGACTTCAGCTCACGGCGATTTCAGGTTAGGTTTCCCTCGAGCGGCGTGATTCTGTCTTCTCTTGCACAGTGCGTCAGTTGTATAGGAGGGAAATGGTACGCACGTATCGTCGCAAAACGACTCCCGTCGACAAGGAGCAACTCAAGAAGGCAGTTCTTACGGTGAGAAAAGATAAAATAAGCGTTTCCGCAGCCGCAAAACAATTAAGAGGCCGGCCCCAAAAAAATGCCACACAAACAGAACCGCAGCCTTCGACGAGCAGTGGCGTAAATCGAAATCAAGGAAGCAGCAGCGGTCGGATTCTGACGAAGACTTGGATAATACGTGCTGCGTGTGCTCAGAGAAGTTGACAATAAACAGAGCATATGGGAAACAGTGCATTGCGTGCGAGCGTAGGGCACACAACACATGCGTGCGCTTGTCAGGATCTGTATTCATGTGCCTAAATTGTTTTATGGAATAAGTAAAAAAAATGTTTCGCATAAAAATTTTTAATAAATTTTTATATTTTCTCTTAAAAACAATTATAAAAAGTATCCTATCATTTTTCAGGATTAGATGTACGTATATGTATTGAAAATGCAGTGTGATGGATTAGCCCCGGGGGGATGGCGGTTCAACTCCGGCACTTTTGAGATTTCAATTTTTCAACCGTTGTCGTTTTTGCTCTATACCGGTTAAACAAAGCAACATAGATAAAAATTTCCTATATAAATTTTGTAGCTAAAGGTTCACTCTTTACAGTGGTATACCACATTTAACTAAAATTATTTATTTTGTTGTTAAAAATCGGCACCGAAAAAAAACTGGCGGTTTAGCCCCGGTCTCCCCTACGTACATATATATGCTGTCTTGTAAAAGTTAAAGAGAACGAGAAAGTGATCTGTAGCGCAATTTGTATCGTAGGCAAGTTATGCTAAAGTATTAGTTGAATCGAGTCCATTATTATGATAGACGTTGATTTATACCTTGATGGTATCTGGAAATATTAATTATTCACGAAATTAGCAATAACAACTAATAAAATAAATTTTGGTAAATATGTAGTATACACAGGGAATGTCTGACAAGGAACGGTCGGGGGTGTCCGAGACCGATTTGGATAAGCTTTGGCTATGTTGTAGAGCATCAAAATATATTAGACACGTATTTTTTTTGCGGCTTATCTCGACGTGTAGGGGTTGGAACAACCCCTCGAAAATAACGGATTTTATAGTTTTTAGCGAATATCTTCGAAATATAAGGCGTATGAAAAAAGTTTGGTACAAAAGGTTTATGGCTTTTTGTGCTCTTTACAATGGCGTAAAAATAATAGGTGGGGGTGGGGTTAAATTAAAAAATGTGACAAATTTGAAAAATCTGATTACGCCATTGTAAAGAGCACAAAAAGCCATAAACCTTTTGTACCAAACTTTTTTTCATACGCCTTATATTTTCGAAGATATTCGCTAAAAACTATAAAATCCGTTATTTTCGAGGGGTTGTTCCAACCCCTAAACGTCGAGATAAGCCGCAAAAAAAAATACGTGTCTAATATATTTTGATGCTCTACAACATAGCCAAAGCTTATCCAAATCGGTCTCGGACACCCCCGACCGTTCCCTTGTGAGACCACCCGTCCACCCCTTTTCTTTCAAAACTAATCATTTTAGAGAAAAACGTTTTAGACAAAAATTGTATGGTTTAAGGGGAACATAAGATGTTGTCATTGGTTTGACCTTGGGTGGCATCGTTAAGGTCAGGTCAAAGGACACCTTCGGTTTCTTAAATGGAACCCCATATTTTTATTGCATATTCTTATAGCTTATGTCGAAAGTTTTCCAAAACACTAATTAAGTATTTTTTCATTAAGTACTTTTCGAGTTATATGGCTTGAAAGTTACAGTATTGTGACATAATATTTTGTTAAGTATTTATAATTCAAATTCCTTACTTTTTATTTTTGCAAACAATACGAATCAATTAATGTAAAGAAAACACAATTTTCTTAAAGAAAAACTTGTTGTGTAAGAGCGTAACGTAGCACAGTAGATAGCGCACTAATCTATAAAGCTGAAGAACAATTTTAATGCCATTTACAATAAGTGTAATTCTTGTACCGTTGTTCAGAACAATGTCTAAAATATCTGGAATAAACTATTGCGCGCTGTGTAATCTCTGTAGCCATTCATATTTATGTATTAAGTTTCATTCTTACAGAATGTCTATTCACCAAGTACATATTGAATTATTTTCGACAAAGACTTAAATTTAGCGTATACCGTGAAAGAAAAGTACCGATTTTTATTGCGTGATTGATAGTTATTGAAAAAGTATTGTTGTCATTCGCGTGGCGTCATTCGTGTGAGTCACTCCGTGTATCTCATTATTATCCTGTGTAACTTGCGACAGGCATTAGACGGCAAGGGGACTCACGCAAATCAAGCACCCCGAATTGTGAGAAGCTAAGAAAATAATGAATATGCAATAAGCAGTTACACAACAAGTTTTGACGTAGAACTACGTCTTTCTCCGCGTTGGGTAGGGGGTAATATCAGGTACACGATACAACGAAAACATGGTAGGGGGTATGCAACGAAAACCTGGTAGGGGGTAACATCGGGATGTAATGATGCAACGAAAACATGTCACCCTTTGAATGTTTATATCTTCGAAACTATCAATCGGAGAATAATAATTAACGTCTCATTTTAAAGCTTAAGAAGTCCCATTTATGATAAAACAAGTCGGAACCCTCCACTTCTTACCTCTTACACACACTTACACACACCCACACACACACACACACACACACACACACACCACACACACACACACACACCATACATGTATGTATAATTTTAATATAAATATAAAAATAAAAATAAAAGCAATTAATGTTTAAAAATTATAGTATTAGATGACGGATGAGATAAAATTTTAGTAAACACAGCATTGAATTTTGAAAAAGAACAGAACGTATAACAAAATATTTTGAAAGAAGAAAATCAAAATATAGAACTCAGCGATAAGAATAATGAAGAGGATTTACAAAATAATAAGCATGGTTTGGAAGATAAAATATTTAATTTTGCGCAGACATGCACGCACGCACGCACACCCCTATATACACGCACAAACACACACACACACACACACTCACTCACTCACTTATTCACTCATTCACATACACAAATACGCTGTAAGAAGTAGAGGCGACGTGGATAGAAATAAATGTTTATTTTAAACGACATATAAAAATAGCTGACTGTTCGGGATTCGCAGGAGGTGGGGGAAGGGACTACGAGTCAATTTGAGATAGATTTCAATATGACATATATTTTCAAAAGATTACAATTAAGTTTTGAATTTATTCGCGGCGCCTGCTGGCGCCTGAGGCGGAGGGCCTCTTTCAAAAAGTCAATAGAATTGATTGAGTTTATAGGAAGGTTTCAAAAGAGGAGACGAAGTCATGCTGCCTGCTTCTTCGAGAGCCGTCTTCCCGGCAAGTCCTCGTCCGTGTAGTTGTTGTTCGATCGAGCTTGAGAGAGGCTCCGGGTGTCGGTGGAGGCCGGTCTAATGGGGGCTCTCGAGGCTCTGGCGACGCTTCCTGTTGCTCGGTCTGGATGCCCAGCGTTCGTCGAGATAGAGGAGGCCACGTCGTCTGAGTGGCCACTGATCTTTTCGGCAGGGTACGAGTGGGCGAAATCGGCCGGCTTCGGCGCGGGTCGCCGAGAGCAGTAGGGTATATAGGGGCATTCTGCCCCGGGTGCTCCGAGGGAGGGTGCGGGGCGGGGGGGACTTGAGCGGCCGAGCGGGTCTGTTGTTTATGCTCCGAGGGGTGGGGGGCTTGAAGCAGCGAGCGGGTCTGTTGTTTATCAATATTGATAAACATATCGGTGTCGAAGGGGGTGCCGCCGCCGAGGTGGGCCGCGAGGGGGGGGGGGGGGGACGTTCGCGTTTTCGGCGCGGAGTATTACAAAGGCTATTACGGGCGCCGTTCGGCTGCTGGAATTTTATCGGCGAATATAAACAAAATAGGGAGTCAGTTGCGAGACACTTGTATCTGCAATGATCCCACGCTTCTAGAACTTGCGAGCCGCTATTCGTTACAAACGCGTTCGCGTATGTTTCAGCGCGGAGTATTACAAAGGCTAACGGGCGCCGTTCGGCTGCTGGAATTTTATCGGCGAATATAAACAAAATAGGGAGTCAGTTGCGAGACACATATCTGCAATGATCCCACGCTTCTAGAACTTGCGAGCCGCTATTCGGTACGGCGTTCACGTTTTCGACGCGCCGATGGTCCGACGACAGTTTAAAGATAAAATGGCCGAGGTAAACAATTGATAAAATTTGTCTCCGATGACGATTCAACCGTTGCGGAGTCCTTTTCATGTTTTTTTTTCTAGGAAGAGCCGCTGCCGATTACGATTTAACCGTCGCGGGTGGAGGGTATTCGGTTACGGCGCGGCATATCACAAAAAACGAGCGCCGATGTCCGGCTGCTGGAATGTATAAACAAAATATGTCCAACGGTAATTATACAAACGCATAGCAATCCATTGTCGCCGAGATGATTATAAATCCACATCTTGCGGATCAGTCTTCGGCCTAGCTTTCGCAACGCGAACGTTTTAGACTCGAGAGAAAAAGTTTTTTGTGTCAAGTGGGTGGTAATATAAAGAAAAAAGTTTTTTTTTTTCGTAACAGTGAGTATGAAAAAAGAAATATGGAGATAGACAATAATTTCGACGAGGATCGCGCGTTAACGGACATCAGCGATAAAGACAACGATCATAAAGAAGTCGTCGATAAAATAGTGACGCGTTCGGAAATCATGGCACTGAACTTACGTACGAAACAGTGCGTGATATATTTTTATTACTCAACGGGTGGTGCACTTGCACTATGTGCTTCGTGCATGATTGCTCTATCGGACCTTGATATCGGGCACATGTACGCTGTCCGAAAACACTTCGTTGACTTACGCGTTACGGAGCATTTCCGCGCCTGCTCAAAGTGTCGTGATGTATTGTACATGACATTTCCATGTAATATATGCCCGATTTGCACACAATGAAAAAACATTATCGCGGCTCTTAGAAGAACGTGCTCGGGGGCTGAAGTTTCTTTTTGTGTCAAGTGGACGGTATAAAGAAAACATTTTTTTTTTTTTCAAAAACAGTGAACAAAAATGGAAATGGACAATAATTTCGAGGCAATAATGGATGTAGATTCATCCGACGAGGATCGTCCGGACAGCAATTATAACAGTGACGAAGACGGCAACCGTAAACAAGTTGTTAAAAAAATAGTGTCGCGTCCCGAAGCGGTTAGATGGACGTACGAAGTGTTGCGCCATTGATTTTTATCATGTATACGGTTCATATACCGTGTGTTTCGTGTATGATCGCTTCACCAGACACTGGTGAGGCACATATGTACTTTTCGAAAGCATGTAACCGAGCTGTACGACGTAATAAGAGGTCGATTGTGCGGAAATTGCAATACTCCATTGTATTGCCGTGCAACATGTGTCCGATTTGCATGAAGTGAAGAAAAAAAAACATTATTGCGAGTGGGACATTAACGTGCGCAACATGGTGTGGATAACTGAAGAAGA